>PVJS01021106.1:0-31799 GCA_004027185.1 Glis glis
TCCTCCTCCTCCTCCTCCTCCTCTTCCTCCTCCTCCTCCTCCTTCTTCTTCTTCTCCTTCTTCTCCTCCTCCTTCTTCTCCTCCTCCTCTTCCTCTTCTTCCTCCTCCTCCTCCTCCTCCTCCTCCTCTTCCTCTTCCTCTTCCTCTTCTACTTTTTGGTACTAGGGATTGAACCCAGGCATATTCTACCTCTGAGCTACACCCCCAGCCCTATTTTATTATTTGTTTTGAAACAGGATCTCACTAAGTTGCTGAAGATCTCACTAAGTTGCTGAAGCTGGCCTTGAACCTATGATCCTCCTGTCTCAGCCTCCAAAGTACCAGAATTATAAGCATGTGCCACCACGCCCTGGTACTTCTGATGGTCCAAAACAGGGTCATGATAAAGGTCAAAGCCTTTCCTAGCTAGGTTGAGAGACCCCTGTGTTATGCTCAGGACAATATCTTGGGAGTAGATTGACCTAGGGGAAAGGTGGAATCTTCTAGTAGCATCAGAAGATTTAGTAGCAACTGGAATATGGTAATAGGAAACCAAACTCTTACTCAGGACTGACACTGGTTGGGGCAGTGACCTTTGTAAGGCACTTAATTGTTTTATACTTTAGCTTTTCCTCTCAATAAAATGGGGATAATAAAACTCATCTCCTGTTTGCATTTGGCTTGCTTAAGGGTGACAAGAGACTGAATGAAGCACTGCAAATGTAAGGTAATTTAGACTCCTGGGATTGTCAGGCCGCCCTTGATAAACGCCCCATTTGGCGGGGACTCTTGTTATCTTGAAACACAGCCAACTCCACTAGGATTTGCATTAAACTCCCACAATGCCAGGCAACAGTCTCATTGCCTTGAAAGCAGTAAAGCGGGTGGGAGAAAATATGCTATTTTAGGACTTAAAACTGAAAAGCAAAAAAAAAAAAAAAAAAAAAAGAGAGAGAGAGAGAGAAAGCAAAGAAAAAACGAAAATCAATGTGAGCATAAAGGGCTAATTTCACCGGATTGCACTCACGAGGAAAGGGGAGAGACATTATATATTAACTTCTAGTCAAGTGGAACTTGACATTTATGCAGCAAGCGAGATCACCACCACTGATGAAACAAGTTAACAGCCCTGTTATCACCAAGCAGGGAAAGAGAGCGAGGCGAACGCTAAGATGTCTCTGGGGTTTGAAGAGAAACACTCTTGTTTTAGACTGACAGAACCTTGGCCTGGACATCGGGAGATGCATCCCTGGGGATTTCCTTTTCTCCCCAGAAGCAGAGACTTAATCATTTCTAGAACACTTCATACATTCAAAGTCCAGACATTCTTTCATTTGATCTTTGCCCATCTTTTGTTTTTTTTTTTTTTTGCGGAACTGGGGATTGAACCCAGGGGCATTCTACCTCCAGGCTACACCCCCAGCCCTATTTTATTTATTTATTTATTTACTTACTTATTTACTTATTTTCAGAACTGGGGATTGAATGCAGGGGCATTCTACCTCCGAGCTACACCCCCAGCCCTATTTTTTACTCTTTATTTTGAAACAGGGTCTCACTAAGTTGCAGAGGGCCTCACTAAGTAGCTAAGGTTGGCCGCGAACCTGCGATTCTCCTGTCTCAGCCTCCCAAGTACTGGGATTACAAGCGTGCGTCACCACGCCTGGCTTCCTATTTTTTTTATTCTTTAATTTTGAAACAGAGTCTCACTACCTTGTGGTGGGCCTCACTAAGAAACTGAGGCTGGCCATGAACCTGCGATCCTCCTGTCTCAGCCTTCCAAGTACTGGGATTACAAGTGCATGCCACCGCACCCGGCTTTGCCCATCTTTTAATGTTAGGAAGAGCAGGTGTACTTCTTATCCCCACTTAGAGGTGAAAAAATTGAGGCTCGGCGGGGCATGGTGGCACTTGACTGTAATCCCAGTGCTTGGGAGGCTGAGACAGGAGGATCGCAGGTTTGAGACCAGCCTCAGCAACTTAGCAAGACTCTCAGCAACCTAGTGAGACTGTTTTAAAGCAAATTAAAAAAAAAAGGGCTGGGGGTGTAGCTCAGAGGTAGAATGCCTCTGTACAAAAAAAAAAAAAAAAAAATTGAGGCTCTGTGAAGTTAAGCCATGTATGTACTAAGCCTCAGAATAAGGCACAAATCCCATTTTTCTTTGGTTCACAGTCTTAACACCCAAATGGAAACACACAGACTGTAATTAGAATTTGATGGAGCTAAATGTCATCCTGACCAACGTCTCACCAATGCAAGAATTCTCACTGTAGTCCACAAAGCAGGTGGTTATCTAACTCTGCTTGAAGATTTATATTAACAGAGGACACACCACTTTCGGAGACAACCCATTCTATTTTTAACATCTGTAAATGTTAGGGAGTTTCAGTGAAACGAAAATAAAAGTTTCTCTCCCAGTAACGAACACCCCTCAGTCAATGGTTCATTAAACGTTGAAGCTGGAATAGAACTTAGAAATGAGGGAAGGGTAGGTTTGAGCTAAGCGATGGGTCTACAGCGAGCTGGTGGGCGAGCTCAGGACTCTGCTTCCAGTCTGGTCCTCCTACTCTCCCACTTCATGTTATTTCTGTCCACTTGAGCAGTTCTAATAAGCGGACTCCCTCTTCCACCTAAAAGCACTGCAGATACATATATATATATATATATATATGTATCTGCATCTGTAGACATTTTACCTAGGAGCTACACGCCTGGCTTATTTATTTATTTATTTATTTATTTATTTATTTATTTATTTTTGTGTGCTGGGGATTCCAGGGGCATTCTACCTCCGAGCCACATCCCCAGTCCTTTTGTGTGTGTGTGGGGGGGTACTGCAGATTAAACCCAGGGGCATTCTACCTCTGAGTTACACCCCCCACCCTTTTTTTTTTTAATTTTGAATTTCGAAGGCTGGTCTTGATCCTGCGATTCTCCTGTCTCAGCCTCCCAAGTACTGGGATTATAGATGCATGTGCCACCATGCCCCCGCTCCTAATAGACGTGTGTGTGTGTGTGTGTGTGTGTGTGTGTGTGTATATGTGTGTATATATATATATGTATATATATATATATTTGTGTTTGTGTGGTGCTAGGGACTGAACACAGAGGCATTCTACCTCCGAGCTACACCTCCAGCCATTTTTATTTTTTATTTTGAAACAGGGTCTTGCTAAGTTGCTGAGTGTCTCACTAAATTGCTGAGGCTGGCCTTGAACCTGTGATCCTCCTGTCTCAGCCGCCCAAATCCTGGGATTACAGGCGTGCGCCACCACACCTGGTTCACCACACGTACTGTATTACTGGGTTCTAGTGGCCTGAGGCCAGCTAAAAACCCCTATGATCCACTGTCCAGTCAGACCTGCTTAATGTTTTTAATGGAAATGAAGCAATTCTCAATGAGTATGCTCCGTTTCATTCTTTTGGATTTGGTCCAAGATTCTAGTCTGTAACAATCTCCTCTTGACTCTGTTGCTATTAACAAAGATACATTTGCAAGAACTAGAAACATGCTCAGATTATCTGAGTTCAGGGAACTTGTCTTAAGGTCAAGAAAAACTTCAGGCTCCCAAAGAGGGCTCGGGAAGAAGGGATGATGGTTTGTAACTGAGGAGGTGACTACGGCAGCTGAAAAAGAAGAGCGACCCTGGGGACCCATCAGCCACTGAACTATTCTCCCTCTCCTCCTACTCTGTGTTGTCTATTCTCTTTCCTCCTGTGGTTCTTTTTTCTTCTTTTGGTATCAAGGACTGAACCCAGGGGCATTCTACCTCTGAGCTACACCCCCAGCCCTTTGTTAATTTTTAATTTTTGTATGTGTGTGGTACTAGGGATTAGATTAAACCCAGAGGCTTCTACCTCCGAGCTACACCCCCAGCCCTATTTTTTATTCTTTATTTTGAAACAGAGTTTCACTAAGGAGCTGAGACTGTCAGCGAACCTGCAATCCTCCTGTCTCAGCCTCCCAAGTACTGAGATTACAAATGTGTGCCACCACACCTGGCTTAGTTACAGGGTCTGGGTAAGTTGCTGAGGGTCTCGCCAGCTGAGGCTGGCCTCGAACCTACACTCCTCCTGTGTCAGCCTCCCAAATACTGGTATTACAGGCAGGCATGGGCCACTGCCCCAGGCTTCTGAGGTTCCTTTGTATTCATGATTTCTTCCTGCTGCTCTTCACGTCTCTTCACTTCTACACTCTACTGTCAGCTGTACTTGCTGCTTTTGAATGCCCAGGAGGCCTGATTAAGTCAGCCATCCTTATCAAGAATCTGGTGCCTCCATAGTTGGGGCTATTTAGATCAGACACTGTCCCTGATCTAATCAGCTATAGACAGACAGAGGTCGTGTCAGAACAAGCATGTTCACAGAAGCATAAGGAATCTCTTAAAAGAGAGGCGTGGATGATCAGCTCCCTGACAAAGACTTAAACATGCTGCAAGTGCCGGACAGCTTCCTTCATAACTAGCTCCTCGTTTATTTTATTTTTGGCACTGGGGATTGAACCCAGGAGCATTCTGTCTCAAAGCTACATCCCCAGCCCTATTTTTTAATTTTTATTTTGAAACAGGGTCTTGCTAGGTTGATGAGAGTCTCACTACTTGCTGAAACTGTCCTCGAACCTGTGATCCTCCTGTCTCAGCCTCCCAAATACTGGGATGACAGGTGTGCACTGCCACGCCCAGCTTCTCATTTGTTTTGATGTATGTATGTATTTATTTATTGTGGTACTGGAAATTGAAACCCAGGGGGTGCTCTACCATTGAGTTACATCCCCAGCCCCTTTTGTGTTTTATGTTTGTTTAGACAAGGTCTTGCTAAGTTGCCCAGGCCAGCCTGGGACTATCAAGCCTCCTGCCTCAGTCTCCCAAGTTTGGGGATTACAGGTGTGCACTACTGTGCCCCAGTCCTGCTCCTCATTTATATCAGGATGTAATTCCCTTATGTGCACATATTCAGAGAAGATTAGCACGGCCTCTGTGCAGGGATGACACGCAAATTTATGAAGCATCCTTTTTTTTTTTTGCGGTACCATGGATTGAACCCAGGGGCATTCTACTTCCGAGCCACACCCTCAGCCCTATATTTTATTCTTTATTTTGAAACAGGGTCTCACTAAGTTGCAGAGGGCCTCACTAAGTAGCTGAGGCTGGCCGAGAACCCGGATCCTCCAGTCTCAGCCTCCCAAGTACTGGGATTACAAGCGTGCGCCACCACGCCCGGCTTAGAAGCATTCCATTTGCGGGGGGGGGGTACTGGGGATGGAACCTAGGGGTTTTCTACCTCCGAGCTACACCCCCAGCCCATTTTATTTTTGGTTTTGAAACAGGGACTCGCCAGGTTGCTAAGAGTCTCGCTACATTGCTGAGGCTGTCCTTGAACCTGCAATCCTCCTGTCTCAGCCTCTCAAGTACTGGGCTTACAGTCATACGCCACCGCCGCGCCCAGCCATTTTATTTTTTAAGTCTTTGCTTTATGTTTCCTGGGCTTCATCTCTTTGCTGCTCAGTTTCAGACCTACTGCCTCCCTTATAAAATGAGCGGGCTCACTTTTCTACTTCCTGATCGCAAGCACTTGTCACTTGAACCAGGAGAGATTTATCCCTTTCCAGCTAATTGTTGCCTGTTATAACAGGAATATCTTCTGCATCAACAAAGATATTGTCCAAACTTGTGGTGGAGCTGACAGTCATTCAGTGCCATATGCCCTCTCTCCTTGTCTCTGCATCGAGCCTTTAATGGGCGACCAAGAAGGGAGACTCAGCAGACGGTTCTCTGACAGAGTCAAGACTCATGCACCCAGTGTCCTGTGGGCAGCCATTCTGATATCATTTTTGTTTGCTTTGTGTGTGTGTGTGTGATACTGGGGATTGAACCCAGGGGAGTTCTACCTCTGAGCCACACTCCCAGCCCTATTTTATTTTTTGGTTTGAAACAGAGTCTTACTAGGTTGCTGAGAGTCTCACTATGTTGACGAGGCTGTCCTCGAACTGCGATCCTCCTGTCTCAGCCTCCCAAGTACTGGGATTGTAAGGGTGCGCCACCACGCCCCGCTCCTGATGTCATTTTTGTTTGGTAGAAGTTTATAGGATCCATGGGACCAGAAGGCTGCCACTCAGCATGGGACCTGACTAGGTGTCCATTGGAATCTCTCTACTTCAAGCAGAAAATACAATTACTCTTCCAGTTGCTTGCCGGCAAGGAATGAAGGTGGAGTCAATCGGTGCTGGCCTTCGTAAATCCGGAGCTTGGCTATTGTCACTACAATATCCATTAAGATCAATAGGGCAGGAGAGGATCGCTAGTATAAAATGAAAGCAGCCGGGAGGCATGGTGGTGTACACCTGTAATCCCAGTACTTGGGAGGCTGAGACAGGAGGATACCAAGTTCGAGGACAGCCTCAGCAAGTAGTGAGACTCTCATCAACCTAGCAAGACCCTGCATCAAAATAAAAATAAGCCAGGCATGGTGGTGCATGCTTGCCTCAGATACTTAGACCCTCTGCAACTTAGTGAGACCCTGTTTCAAAATAAAGAATAAAATATAGGGCTGGGGATGTAGTTCCAAGATAGAATGCCCCAGGGTTCAAACCCCAGTACTACAAAATAATAATAATAATAATAATAATAATAATGATATAATAATAAAATAAAAATAAAATGGGGTTGGGGGTATAGCCTGAAGGTAGAATTCCCCTGGATTCAGTCCCCAGTACCACACACACACACACACACACACACACACACACACACAAATTAAATTAAATTAAATCATAGTAGCCAGCCCCCCCCCCCCGTATCCACATGGATACATTCCAATCCACATGGATACATTCCAAGACCCCCAATGGATGCCTGAAACTACTTTATGTAAAATGTGTTTTTCTGCCAGGAATGGTGGTACATGCCTGCAATCCCAGTATTTGGGAGGCTAAGACAGGAGGATCGAGGTTTGAGGCTAGCCTCAGCAACTTAGTGAAACCCTGTTTCAAAATAAAAAATAAAATAGGACTGGGGGTGTAGCCTGGGACACTGGGTTTCATCCCACTACCGCAAAAAAAAAAGAAAGAAATGGTTTTTTTTCTATCCAGATATATCTATGATAAAGTTTAATTTGTAAATTAGGGACAGTAAGAGATTAACCATAATAACTCATAATTAGAGTAATTATAAGCTGGTACCACAAAAAATAAATAGAATATAATTGTAACGTACCATAATGAAAGTATGTGAATATGGTCACTCTGAAAAAAAAATTCTTTTGGTATGGGGTATTGAACCTATAAGCATTCTACCCCTGAGCTACACCCCCATCTCTTTTTATGTTTTTTTTTTTTGAAACAGAATCTAAGTTGCTGAGGTTGGCCTCAAACCTGCCATCCTCCTGTCTCAGCCTCCCAAGTACTGGAATTACAGGAGTGGGCCACCATACTTGTCTCCAAAATATCTTATTGTACTGTATTTCCTGTTCTTCTTATGATGATGTGAAATAATGCTATAAGAAGTGAGGTGAATGGCTCAGGACTTCTGACACAGTGCTTGGCTGCTAGGTAAGTGTTACCTGAACACAAGCACTGTGCTACCACAATAGCCCCTCTGAGAAGCAGGGCGGCCACTGAGTGACTACCAGGCAGGTAGCATATATAGCACGGATACTCTGGACAAAGAGATGATTCATGTCCCAGGTGGGATGGAGTGGGATGGCAGGAGATTTCATCACACTTCTCCAAATGGAGTGGAATTTAAAACTTGTGAATTTTTCATTTCTGAACTTCTCATTTAATATTTTTGGACTTCAGCTGACTGTGGGTAACTGAAACTGCAGAAAATGAAACTGAATAAGAGGAGACTGCTGTATTACACAAGATTACAAATGGTTGGGTGATCACTGGCCCCATTATCCTGTGATGTGATGTGATGGATTGATTGATTGATTGATTGATTGTGGCACTAGGGATTGAACCCAGAGGCATTCTACCTCTGAGCGACACCCCCAGTCCTATTTTACTTTTTTTGTTTTGAAACAGGGTCTCACTAGGTTGATAAGAGTCTCACTACTTGCTGAGGCTGTCCTTGAACCTGCGATCCTCCTATCTCAGTCTCCCAAGTACTGGGATTACAGACATGCACCACCATGCTCAACTCCTGTGATGTTTAAAATATGGGAATTTGTTAGAAAATGCACAGCTTCGGGCAACACCCCCACTTGCAGAATCAGAAACTCTGGAGGTGGGACCTATCGGCCTGTGGCTTAGTGAGCACTCGAGGTGGTGTGGATGCACTCTCTCAAGTTGGGGAATCAGTGTCTTCAATCAGAGAAACCAGGGCCATTTTTATTTTTGCAAATTCCACTAAGCCAAAGTAAAGGGCAAAACAGGTGTGTGTTCTAGATGTTTATGATGGCAAATGACACAATTTCATGTGTGTGTATTTATTTATTTATTTATTTATTTATTTATTTATTTTGGTACTGGGAATTGAACCCAGAGGCATTCTACCTCCGAGCTACACCCCCAGATCAATTGTATTTCTTATTTGGAAACAGGGTCTCACTAGGTTGCTGAGAGCCTCACTAAATTGCTAAGGCTGTCCTTGAACCTGCGATCTTCTTGTCTCAGCCTCCCAAGTACTAGGATTACAAGCATGGGCCACCACGCCTGGCTCGTGTGTATTTATATATAAATTTCATGTGTATATATACAATATAATTATATATTGCATGTTATATTAATACAAATCTCATATTTACATATGTTTGTATAAACACTTGAAATAGACCTTTTAGATTACTATAAAATTTGAAGATTATGATCTTTCTCTGTGTGTGTGTGTGTGTGTGTGTGTATGGTTCTGGGGATAGAACCCAGGGGCATTCTACCTCTGAAATATACCGCCAGCCCTTTATTTATTTATTTTTATTTTATTTTATTTTATTTTACTTTATTTTATTTTATTTGGTACTGGGGATTGAACCCAGAGAGAACCACTTCTTTCACCTTGACTTCTGCAGACACTGTATTTTTATTTATTTATTTATTTATTTATTGCGGCATTCTACCTCCGAGCTACACCCCCAGCCCTATTTTATTTTTATTTTGAAACAGGGTCCCCCTAGGTTGATGAGAGTCTCACTACTTGCTGAGACTCTCCTCCAACCTGTGATCCTCCTGTCTCAGCCTCCCAAGTACTGGGATTACAGGTGTGTGCCACCACGCCCGGCTATTTTTTGTTTTGAAGCAGGGTCTTGCTTATATACTGAGAGTCTCTCTGCATTGCTGAGGCTGTCCTGGAATCTGTGGTCCTCCTGTCTCAGCCTCCCAAGTACTGGGATTACAGGCATGTGCCACCACACCTGGCTAAGATTATATTGTTTCGGGGACTTATTATTATTATTATTTTTTTTTTGCGGTCCCAGGGATTGAACCCAGGGGCGTTCTACCTCCGTGCTACGCCCCCGGCCCTATTTTTTATATTTTATTTTGAAACCAGGTCTCACGAAGTTGCGGAGGGCCTCACTAAGTAGCTGAGGCTGGCCGTGAACCCGGATCCTCTGGTCTCCGCCTCCCAAGTACTGGGATTACAAGCGTGCGCCACCACGCCCGGCTTTCAGGGACTTATTAAATAGTGCTATTTTTTTCCTACTTTGCACTCAGAACCAATTGATCAATAAATTTAAAAAAGACTGTGGAAGAACACCACGAGTAAATCAAATACCACCTTTATTACTCGTAAAGACTAGGTGGCAGAATATGGTTTGATTTGGTGGGGTCGATATCCCAAGCATCCTCCTGTGAGGAGGGAGGCAGAGGGAAATGAGGAATGGCGCACTCACACGGATGGAGGCATCAAGAGTGAGTGCACCAGATGCTTAATCCATGGGGGCTTGTCATTACGCCAAGACCCAACCAAGAGCATGGCTCCCCCTCTCAAGGCTGGAGGTCAACTCTAAGTCAACTCCCCGCTCAGTCCCCACTTCCCGGGTACCAGCTGTAGCATCTTTGGCTATCTTCCTGAGGCCTCTATCTTTAGAGTCCTGATGGTTCTGAAGTGAGTCATAATAGTGCACTAGTTCAATAAACTTCAAACCGCTCTGGAGTCTTGGTTGAAAGTTGACTCCCTTTCCCATCTCAAATTATGTCTAACCACATTTTCCAATATAGCACATCAGAAGTTCTTCAGTGAGATTAAATGGCCCACTAAAATCTTTCAATTATAAACGATTGGAAAAGACAATTGTCTTTATAAACAATAAAGACAATTGAATAATAAAATGTCTATAATTTAGGAACACCCCAGATCTAAATATAGATTCCTCCTCACTATTGAATTCCCAAGAAGAATTTAAGTTCAAAGGCTGAATTCAGTCAGGTGTGGTGGCACAGGCCTGTAATCCCAGTACTTGGAAGGCTGAGCCAGGAGCATCATAGGTTCAAAGACAGCGTCAGCAATGTTGCGAGACTCTCAGCAATCTAGTGAGACCTTGCTTCAAAACAAAATAAAAGGGCAGGGGATATAGCTCAGAGGTAGAATGACAGTGGGTTCAATCCCCCTACCACAACAAACAAACAAACAAACAAACTGAATTCCTTCTCTGAGCCAAAGTTCAAAGAAGCTAATCTCCGTAATGGAATCTTCTTGCTTTTATTATTTAAAGTTCAAGGAAATTAAAGTCTGAAATCTATCTTCAGTTTCTTCTTCTGCTCTGACTCAGCCATAGGGAATCAGGAAATTAAAACTAAAACTTCCACCATAACAATAGGAGTTCTTCATGATCCGGCAGAGCGGGGATTGCCTGAGCCTGAACTCTCACTGGATGCTGTAATTCCTTCAGGGCTTCAAGAATGTTCTTAATCCAATGCCAAGTCTAAAACACCTCACTTTGAAAGTGCTTGATCTTTAAGAGGCCACATAAGACTATCACGGTATAGGCTCCGCGGACGCCCATATCTCCCATTAAGACGATCAAGTCACCTCCATCACTTACCCCGGGCCAAATCATCTTCCCAGACTCTTTATTTCCGGCTGTCTCAGGGCCATTCTATCTGAAGGAGGATGAAGACCAAAGATACCTTGGAATCCACTTTACCATCAGCAGATCTCAGTATCTGGAATCCGCAGCTTATGAACGAAACTTCGGTTGGAAGAGATTTTCTAGCAATAGGCTAATTTGGGGGCTATGAATTATTTTCAGCATTTTGAATTTACCCAGATGGGGCCTGGAAGCCATCTGTGTAATCTGCCCGCATCCTCTAGAAGGACCTAGAGCCCAAGCTGTTTCTGGTACAGCATACTCATTTGCATATGCTTTGCCCCTCCAGCCTTGAGCTCCTGCGATTTCAGGGCTCCCAACTTGGCCTCTATCAGGTAAACACATACTTTTTTTTTCTTTTTTTTTTCAGTACTGGGGATCGAACCCAGGGGCATTCTACCTCTGAGCTACACCCCCAGCCCTGTTTTTTATTCTTTTATTATTTATTTATTTATTTATTTATTTATTTATTGTGGTACCAGGGATTAAACCCAGGGGCTTCTACCTCCGAGCTACACCCCCTACCCTATTTTTTATACTTTATTTTGAAACCGGGTCTCACGAAGTTGCGGAGGGCCTCACTAAGTAGCTGAGGCTGGCCGCGAACCCTGATCCTCCAGTCTCAGCCTCCCAAGTACTGGGATTACAAACCTGCGACACCATGCCCAGCAGCAGATGCTTTCTGTTCCAAGCCACAGAGAGGGCTGCATGGCCTTTTGTTTGGGAAGTTTTTAGGAACAAGCAGCTCCTAGAAAAAGCTTTTTGTCTCCTTCTCATATTTGTTTCAGTTGGAAAATGACCCTCTTATGATGCCGGCGAGGAGCTGCTGCAGCCTTAAAAATCTTTTGCTCTCTGATCACTAGAGAGAACCACTTCTTTCACCTTGACTTCTGCAGACACTGTAATTCTTTTTATTTATTTTTTGATACTGGGATGGAACCTAGGAGCATTCTACCTCAGAGCTACACCCCCAGCCCTTTTTATTTTTTGTTTTGAAACGGGGTCTCACTAGGTTGCTGAGAGTCTCACTAAGTTCCTGAGGCTAGTCTGGAACCTGCAATCCTCCTGCCTCAGCCTCCCAAGTATGGGGATTATAGGCGTGCAACACCACATCTGACTCAGACACTGTATTTCTTGACTTCTCAATTTTATAAATGTCTTGGCATATTACCTCAGGGCCCAGGCAGTGCCCAATGGCCACCTACAATAAATGTATTGTTATTACTTTTGTGTGTGTGTGTGTGTGTGTGTTACTGGGGATTAAACCCAGAGGCATCCTACCTTGAGCCACACCCCCAACCTGATTTTACTTCTTATTTGGAAACAGGGTCTCACTAGATTGCTGAGAGCCTCGCTAGGTTGCCAAGGCTGGCTTCAAATCTGCAATTCTCCTGTGTCAGTCTCCCAAGTACAGGGATTACAGGCTTGTGCCAACACACTCAGGTACAAATGTGTTATTTTAAAACTCACTCACTGCTGGGCATGGTGGTGCATACCTGTAATCCCAGTTCTTGGGAGGCTGAGACAGGAGGATGGATTGCAGGTCCGAGGCCAGTCTCTGCAACTTAGTGAGATCCTCAGCAATTTAGCAAGACCCTGTTTCAAAATGAAAACTAAAAATAGGGGTGGGAGGTATAACTCAGAGATAGAATGCCCTTGGGTTCAATTCTCAGTAGCAAAAAAAAAAAAAGTAAGTACTTACAATAAACAATAAATTAAAATTTTTTGTCTTGCATGTGAGACCCTCAAAATGAAGAGACAGATTACAGAATGGGAGAAAATATTTGCAAATCTATATCTGACAGGGGCTATCAGAATTTACAAAAAAACTCTAACAATGAAATACAAAAAGATAAATAACTCGACTAAAAATGGGCAAAGAATCTAAATAGACACTTCTCCAAAGAGAACATTAGAAATGCCCACAAACACTTGGAAATATACTTGACATTTTTACTGATTAGAAAAATATAAATTAAATACAATGAAATACCACACTTGCTAGGATGGCTATAATAAAAAAGACAGATATAGTGCTGGTGAGGCTGTAGAGACATTGGAGTCTCCTCTGTTGCTGACAGGAATATGAAGCAGTAGAACCATCTGGAAAAACAGTCTGGCAGTTCTTCCACAAGCTATACATAGAGGTACCATATGACCCAGCAAGTTCGCTCTGAGTTATTTCATTATTATTTATTTTTATTGGTTTTTTTTTTTTGCGGTACTGGGGATTCAACGCAGGGGAATTCTACCTCCAAGCTACACCCCAGCCCTTTTTTTATTCTTTATTTTGAAACAGGGTCTCACTAAGTTGCAGAGGGCCTCACTAAGTAGCTGAGGCTGGCCGCGAACCTGTGATCCTCCTGTCTCAGCCTCCCACGTACTGGGATTACAAGCGTGCGCCACCACGCCCGGCCTATTTATTTTTATGTTTATATTTTGTTATTGGGGATTGGACTCAGAGCCTCTCCCACATGCCAGGGAAGTGCTCTACCACTGAACGATCTCCCCAACCCTCATTTCTAGTTATACACCCAAGAAAAATGAAGATGTAAGCGGGGCATGGTGGCACATGCTTGTAATCCCAGTACTTGGGAGGCTGAGACCGAAGGATCACAGGTTTGCAGCCAGCCTCAGCTACTTAGTGAGGCCCTCCGCAACTCAGTGAGACCCTGTTTCAAAATAAAGAATAAAAAATAGGGCTAGGGGTGTAGCTTGGAGGTAGAATGCCTCTGGGTTCAATCCCCAGTTCCGAAAAAAAAAAAGAAAAATGAAGATGTATATCCACATGAATATTTGTACATGAATGTTCATAGTGGCACTATTCATAAGAGCCAAAAGGTAGAAACCAGCCAAACGTCTGTGAACTGATGATGGATAAATAAAACATGATATATATCAGCCCAGCGTGGTGGCGCACGCCTGTAATCCCAGTACTTGGAAGCTGAGACAGGAGGATCGCAGGTTCAAGACCAGCTTCAGCAACTTAGTGAGACCTTCAGCAACTTAGTGTTTTTTTTTTTTTTGTGATAGTGGGGATTGAACCCAGGGGCAATCTACTTCTGACCTACACCCCCAGCCCTATTTTATTTTTATTTCGAAACGACCTCGCTAGGTTCATGAGAGACTCACTACTTGCTGAGGCTGTCCTCGAACCTGAGACCCTTCTGTCTCAACCTCCCAAGTACTGGGATTACAGGTGTGCACCACCATGCCTGGCTCCTCTGCAACTTAGTGAGACCCCGTTTCAAAATGAAAAAATGAAATAGGGATTGGGGTATAGCTGAGAGGTAGGACGCCCCTGGGTTCAATCCCCAATACAAAAAACAAATAAACCAAAACCTGGCTTATCTATACTATAAAATATGACTCAGCAAAGAGAGAATGAAGTGCTGGCGTATGCTACAACATAAGCAAACCTTGAAAATGCATGCTAAGGAAAGAAAACAGTCATAAATACCATGTATCCTATGATTCCATTTATATGAAATGTGCCAAACAGACAACTATATAGAGACAGAAAGTAGATCCTTGGTTGCCTGGGGCTGGGGAGCAGGGGGTGGTTGGAAGGGCAATGGGGAGTGCCTGCTAATGGGTATAGTGTTTCTTTCTGGGGTGATGAGTGTTCTAAAATTGATTATGGTGTGGTTTTACAATTCTGCGACTACACTGAAAAACATTGAACATACACTGTAGCTGGGGGAATTGGATGGTTTGTGGATTATATCTCAGCGCAGCTCTTAAAAAACAAACTAGACAAAAACAGAGACCACATTTCATACTTCTTTGTGCATTGGCTATGAGTAAAGGGTAGACCTAGCTGGGCGTGGTGGCGCATGCTTGTAATCCCAGTACTTGGGAGGCTGAGACAGAAGAATTGCAGGTTCGAAACCAGTCTCAGCAATTTAGCAAGGCTCTCCACAACCTAGTGAGACCCTGTTTCCAAATAAGAAATAAAATTGGGCTGGGGGTGCAGCTCAGAGGTAGAATGCCCTGGGTTCAATCCCAAGTACTAAAAAAAAAAAAAAAGGTAGACCTCACCAATTTCACCCTTGGCCCAGCTCCTACCTTACAAAGCTTAATACCACTAAAACCAGTAAAAAATGCCATTCCTTTTTTTATTTTTGGTGGTACTGGAGATTGAACCCAGGGGCATTCTACCTCCGAGCTACACCCCCAGCCCTACTTTTTATTCTTTGTTTTGAAACTGGGTCTCACTAAGTTGCAGAGGGCCTCACTAAGTAGCTGAGGCTGGCCACGAACCTGAATCCTCCAGTCTCAGCCTCCCAAGTACTGGGTTTACAAGTGTGAGCCACCACGCCTGGCTCAAAAGGTGTCATTTCTTTTTTTTTTTTTAATTTCTTTTATTGAGCTTACAAATATATTGATTTACCTTAATAATTTTTTGTTTCCACTCATCTTAAAGATTACTCCTTTAATATGCTATATTACTACTTATTTTTTATGTTTTTATTGGTGCATTGTAGTCTTACATCACAATGAGTATCAGTTTGGTGTTAACATACATGCACACAGCTCTTGGTGTCCCTCCCCCCGCTTCCCCCCCACCTGTAGCACTGAGAATGATGTTGGTATAATCTCATATATACACATTGTTTATGACAGTAATTCCATAGATTCACTTCTTTCTTACCCTCCCCCTTCTGTTGTACCCCTTCCCTTGCACCACTGAGGGTTCTCCGTTGTCATTGGAGTCCCTTTTGTGTCCCCACTACTCCCTAAGTTGCGCATATTAATGAAAAAGGTGTCATTTCTTAATGATGTTTCTGAAGACTGCACTAAGGAGAGGCAGAGTTCACCTCCTCAGGGTCATCCTTCTCCATTGCAATTTATTAAGGCACTGGAAGAAGGCTGAGTTACAGAAATACTAAGAACTACAGGCACTGGAAAGCCCGTCCCTCCCCCACCCCATGCCTGTGGCCGTTGTACAATCAGCACTGTTGAAGTGTTCAGACTCCACCTCTCCACCTGTCCTAATTTGTTTCTTCTTCTTCTTCTTCTTCTTCTTCTTCTTCTTCTTCCTTCTTCCTTCTTCCTCTTCTCCTTCCTCTTCCTCTTCTTCCTCCTATTTATTTATTATTTATTTATTTACTTATTTACTTACTTATTTTTGTGGGACTGGGGACTGAACCCAGGGGCATTCTACCTCTGAGCCACAACCCCCGCCCTATTTTATTTTTTATTTTGAAACAGGGTCTATAGTGACTTAGGGTTTCTCTAATAAGTTGCTGAGGGTTTCTTTAAGCTGCTGAGACTGGCCTCAAACCTGAGATCCTCCTGCCTCAGTCTCCCAAGTACTGGGATTATAGACGTGTGCCACTGTACCTGGCTGATCCCTTTTTGTGTGTATGTGTGTGTGTGGTACTGGGGATTGAAGCATTCTACCTTTGAGCTACATCCTCAGCTCTATTTTTTTATTTGGAAACCGGGTCTCACTAAGTCGCAGAGGGCCTCAGGAGGTTGCTTATCCATCTTGTTACCATCGCCAGCCCGGCAGGGAGCTGTCTCAGTGCCTCAATCTGCAGTTCTCTCTGGGCGAGTCAGGGAGCCTCCACACAGCTCTGGACCAGGAAGGAGCTCTCCCCTAGTCTCCTGTGTGCTCTCCGTTATGAAGAATCTGCCTGAGACCTTCTCTGCTCAGATGAAGACACAGCAGAGAGGCCCCACCCCTTTGTGCTGAGCACCCCCCAAATGCCAGCTCTGGGAAGCCAGCTCCATCCTGCCCCAAACTGAGGGTTTCTTGGTGTTGGACCCAGAGCCTCAGCCCTTCTCCCTCTACTTTTCTCACTTCTGCTATCACTCTCTCCCCCTCTCATCCTTCTTCCTAAGGCTTCCAACTTCTTTTCTGGCAAGCAGGATCAGTTACAGGGGAACGCAGGATTTGAACTTAGACAAACCTGATAAGCCTCTTCCCTCCTCCTCTTGTTATCTGCGTGAACTCAGCCAAGTTAGTTAACCCTGGGAGTCTTTATTCCTTTCATTAATAATGGAGATAACACCTGTAATCCCAGTAGTTGGGAGACTAAGACAGGAGAATCACAGGTTCGAGGACACCCTCAGCAAGTGTGAGACTCTAATCAACCTAGTGAGACCCTGTTTCCAAATAAAAATAAAATTGAGCTGGGGGTGTAGCTCGATCCCAGTACCTCCCCCCCAAAATGGAGATGATTATAGCTCCCTGCGAGGAGGGAATAGTGGTGGTGCAGTTTGTTGTTGTTGTTGTTTTGGTCCTGGGGATTGAACTCAGAGGCAGGCATTCTACCTCTGAGCTAACACCCCCAGTCCTTTTTATTTTTACTTTGAAGCAGGGTCTTGCTAAATTGCTAGGGCTGCCCTTGAATCTGCGAGCCTCCTGTCTCAGCCTCCCAAGTACTGGGATTACAGGTGTGCGCCACCTCTCCTGGCTGGGAAGATGAAATGAAATAATGCAACTGAGTTATTGGCTTCGTGTCTGGCCCCTGGTGAGTGCGCTGCCATTGGTAGCAGCGGTTCTTATTTCCTCCTTGGACTGGGCAGAAGGTGCACCCCAGATCGTGGGATGTCGAGGCGCCCTGGCATGCTGAGTCCCTCGTCTCTGCTGTAGGACATGGTTCCCTCTGCTTGCACTTGCAACTTCTTCCTTCCCATTTTTTTAGGAGTCAACCCCCCTGAGTGCTAGGATAGGGGAGAGGGAGCCCATGCAACTGCACAAACATGCGAGACAGTCCCTGAGCCCTTCCAAGTTCAGGGCCCCTAGGTTTGTTCCTGGGATTGAGGCTGGAGGAGAGAAAAAAGGGCTACACAATCGCAGCTTTGTGTATTCCTTCACCCTTCCTTCCTTCCTTCCTTCCTTCCTTCCTTCCTTCCTTCCTTCCCTTCCTCCCTCCCTCCCTCCCTCCCTCCCTCCCTCCCTCCCTCCCTTTCTTTCTTTCTTTCTTTCTTTCTTTCTTTCTTTCTTTCTTTCTTTCTTTCTTTCTTTCGAGTGCTGGGATTGAACCCAGGGACATTCTATCTCCAAGCTACACCCCCAGCCCTTTTTGTTTTTTTATCTTGAAATGATCATGCTAAGCTGGCCAGGCCGGCCTTGAAGCCGTGATCCTCCTGTCTCAGCACCTCAAGTGCTGGGATTACAAGTGTGTGCCACTGTGTCCAGTTTGTCCTGCTTCTTTCTGAGAGCACGTGTTGGGTCCAAGACACTCATCTACAAACACTTTTATTTTGGTACTGGAGATTAAACCTAGGGATGTTCTACCTCTGAGCTACACCCCTAGCTCTTTTTATATTTTAGTTTTGAGACAGGGTCTTGCTTAGTTGCTGAGGCTGGCTCCAACCTGTGATCCTCCTGTCTCAGCCTTTCAAATACTGGGATTACAGGCATGCACCACTATGCCCGGCTCAGGATACTCACCTTTACTTTCCAAACCACCCAAATTTGGAGAAGGTCAGTCCTCCGTGGGGTTATGTTTAAATCCATGAATGGGCTAAGGCTTCTTTTCCATACACACTTCCCAGCAACCTCTGCTGCAGGCCCCTCCCCACCCCACACACTCTAACACAGCCGCAGTGTTCTCTCCCAGGCCTGGTGGCCTAGTTTGAGGAAGTCGGGGCATGAGGTCCTCACCAAGTCCCCTAGCAGCTCTAATGTGCTGGGTTTTGGAGTTTCCTCCTGTTTGCTCAAAATGCATGGTTTTTGGACAGTGCTCAGTCAATATTTCTTGACTGGCTGGGCAGCGTGGGCTGCTTTCCTTCCCTGAGAGCCCAGCTGAGTACAGAAGGAAGGGAAATGAAATAAACATCTCAGGCCCTGCAGCCCACGGGGGTCACAGTATTCACAGCGCCGTTGTGAGTCAGAACTGACCCTTCTTTGTCATCTGCAGAGGCTCTGGAGCTATGAGCGTAAACAGAGGCAGGAGAGGGGAGGGCTGGGAGCAGAGGGATCCCTGGGTAACACTCTGTCAAAACCCACAGCTTTCAACAGAAACCCTCTGGTGGGAACACTCCCTAGACAGAGTCTGGTTCGTGAGTGCTCCTGCACAGTATCACACCCTGATGCCTCTTGATGCCCCTGCCAGGGAGGGATTTGGACAAGTTAAAAATGAGGCATGAGCTGGGTGTGGTGACGCACGCCTGCAATCCCAGTACTTGGGAGGCTGAGATAGGAGGATTGCAGGTTGGAGGCCAGCCTCAACCAACTTAGTGAGACCCTCAGCAACGTAGCGAGATCCTATTTCAAAATAAAAAATAAAATAGGGCTGGGAGAGTAGCTTAGAGGTAGAACACCCCTGGGTTCAATCCCCAGTATCAAAAAAAAAAGCAAAAAAAAAATTTGAACCATGAACCAGTCCCCAAAATGATCCCCCTTTAGCTTATTTTCTGATGGAGTCTCACTATATCAGAGGGGAGGCGTGTGGCTTGTCTAGTCAGACATGGAGCCGGGGACTGGAAAAATGAAGCAGATATTACCCCATTCATTGTCTGGGGGGTCCACAATTCCACATTAGGGTTCCAGTCTTGCCCACAGGCCTTCAGTCTTTCCTTGGAGACTCATAAGAAATGTTGTTGAATTTAAACCTTTTCCTGTCCACTTTGGCTCCCAGACACCCCAAACTAGGACATCTTGCTCAACACCATACAGCAAGTTAGGGCCAGTGGTTAAGACCAGAAACTAAGGTTTCCTGGTTCCCAGCCATGTTCCTTTCAGCCCATCCGGCTGCTTCCTCCTCCTGTCAGGGCCTTTGTCCCCCTCGAAATCCTGTGTGTCGAGAATATGGGATACTCATTGGTCCTGCTTACTGTGAAGGGGATGTCCAGGTAGCTCAAGCCTTAAACCCAGTTCACTGTCATTCAGCACTGTGGGTGGGACTGTCACACAGGAATGCAGATTAAGTCATCTTTCACACTGAGCTTCCAGGAGCTCTATTTCCAAGTCTTGGCAAATGGCTCAGCCAGGCAGGGATTGTTTGAGCTGGGTCTTGCTAGTTTTCCATAGCAAATAATTTCATGCAGTAAATAATTCTTTTCGTCTATGTCTCTGTCATATCTGCGGGGTGGGGTGGGGGTGCTGGGGATTGAACCCAGGGGCATTCTACCTCTGAGCTACACCCTCAATCCTGTTTTATTTGAAACAGGGACTCACTAAGTTGCTGAGGGGCTCGCCAAGTTGCTAAGGCCAGCCTCAAAGCTTCGATCCTCCTATCTCAGCCTCCCAAGTCCTGGGATCACAGGCGTGCACCACCATGCCTGGCTTCTCACAGTATCTAGCAATGCTGGGCATTGTGAATCCGGTGCTAGATTTGTGTAGCAGAGTAGATGATGAACGGAAATGAATGAAATGGATTATGAAGAGAGCTGAGCTGAGCTCTCCCAGGCCCCACTCTCCGTCGGTGCCAGTAATTCAACTTGTCTTCTCTTTCTCCACCTCAGACGTCCCAGACAGCAGACCAACCACCTGTGGATCAACTTTTAGAATGTTGGAGCTACGTTGGAGGAAGAAAGCAGAAAGTTCAGGGCTACATGTGGAGATTTATTGACTGAGAAAATGTTAGCGTTTGAAGACACCGTAGGGATCGTCTTGCCTCATGCTTCCTAAACTCTTCTCCTGAAGGCAAATGTCTCCATAGGAGGCGCATATAGACATTTCCTTGAATCTGTGTGCTTTTATTTTAAAAACCACACATTTCTATCCACTGTCCTGCTCTACTTACTGGAGAAAATGAAAATTCAATGACTATGATAGTCTTAGAAGGATCTTTTTGTGTGTGTGTGTGTGTGGTACTGGGAATTGAACCCAGGGACATTCTACCTCTGAGCTCTACCCCCAGCCCTATTTTTATTCTTTTATTTTGAAACAGGGCCTCACTACGTTGCTGAGGCTGGCTGTGAACCTGCGATTCTCCTGTCTCAGCCTCCCAAGGACTGGTATTACAAGTGTGCGCCAGCATGCCCGGCTCAGACCCCCCCTTTTTTTTTTTTGGTACCGGGGATTGAACCCAGGGGCATTCTACCTCCGAGCTACACCCCCAGCCCTATTTTTTATTCTTTATTTTGAAACAGGGTCTCGCTAAGTTGTGGAGGGCCTCACTAAGTAGCTGAGGCTGGCTGTGAACCTGCAATCCTGTCTCAGCCTCCCAAGTACTGAGATTACAAGCCTGTGCCACCACACCCAGCAAGGTTTTTTTTATTATTATTAAAATAGTATTTGTTATGGCTGGGCGAGGTGGCACATGCCTGTAATTCTCAGTACTTGGGAGGCTGAGATAAGAAGATCTCACGTTCGATGCCAGCCTCAGCAATTTAGCAACGCCCTCCTCAACTTAGTGAGACTCTGTTTCAAAATAAAAAAATAAAAAATAGGTCTGGGAGTGTAGCTCAGAGGTAGAATGCCCCTGGGATCAATCCCCTGTACCGCAAATAAAATAAAATAAATAAATAAAATTAATTTTTAAAGTAATCTAATTCATTGAATTAAAAAAGGTGTGGTGGTATAGTTCAGAGGTAGAATGGCCCTGAGTTCAATCCCCAGTACAATAACAACAACAATAATAATATTTTTTATACGTACAACATTGTGCAAGGTGTTTGCAGAGAAGGGAATTTCTGGCGTGATCAGCCATTGGAAGACTTATGGTCTAGCCTGGAGAACATGGCCTACATTCCGAAAATAGTGTAGGATAGAATACAATGGTCCAAGAGGGATAAAGCCTGTGGTAGAGACAAGTATTGCCCTGAGATAGCAGCAGATAGGCGGCCAGAGTCGCTTCTGGAGGAGACAGCACCTGCACTCGGTTTTAAAGGATGTGGGAATTCCAAAGGAGGGACAGAAGGAACGATGCTTCACGCACAGCAGTGACCGCCCGAGCCCCAGCGATGGGAAGGAGCCTGTCGCGTGAGGGTCAGTGCCGAGGTCGGGTGCACTCCAAGACGAGCCAGCCCACAGGGAGCTTGAACGGGTTTTCAAACAGATATTAGAGCATGTGCATACCAAGGTGAAGGGAAGGAAGGCCAGCTGTCTCGCAGGGAGCTCCTAGCTCATTCCGGTGACATTTGTCTCGCCGAGCCAGTTTCTCTGCAGGCCTGTTCTTGTTGTATCCAGGGGCCTCCATGCCAAGAGCCCGATTCCTGCCGTCAGGCGCCTGCCTGAGCTTTCTATGTGGCCAGGGGCTGCCCAGCTCAGACCTCTGCACCTGCTGTGTCAGCTCTACCACTGGCGCTGGAAGATCTTGACTCTGACTTTGTGACTTGAAGCCACAAAGTTACGAGGTGTGATGTAGCCAGGCGTGGTGGCCCATGGCTGTAATCCCAGTTCTTGGGAGGCTGAGACGAGAGGACTGCAAATTTGAGACCAGCTTCAGCATTGTAGCCAGACTCTCAACAACCTAGTGAGATCCTGTTTAAAAATAATAATAATAAAAAAATAGGGCTGGGGGTGTAGCTTGGAGGTAGAATGCCTCTGGAGACTTGTGATGTGTAGCTGGGATGCTTTGAAAAACAGAGGAGGTAAATGACAGGTGTATTGACCTAGGAAGTATGGGGGTGCCATACATGTGCCCTGGGAGCACTGTAGGTAGACTCCTGTGTTGGGAGGACTCACAGTCTGGCTCAGCATTTATTGCAGGAAGAGAACTGGGCTGGAAGCAGATTCTACCACTGACTTGCATTGGGACCTTAAGCTTGGAATCTTGCATAATCTCTGTAGGCCTCAACTTTCTCATCTGTGAAGTGTGGATAAGAACCCCTGCCACTCAGTTTAATGATCCATACTTACTGAATGACATCCTGTGCCCTCCCATTTCTAGTCTAAGTAAATAATGAAACAGAACCTCAGGACCCCAGGTGCACGCACACACACTCCACCCTCCTCAGAGGACCTGTGTGATGGAACCTGCCATTGTAGGCAGAAGGAAGGAAGGCATAAAGGTTAAGAATGAACATAATCTCATAATCACGCATTAATCATGAAATGAGACAGGACTGCTGTCTCCGTCAACATTCTCACTGCGTCATCCAAAACAACTGACCACACAACTTAGAGGAAGGAAAAATTTATTTGCTCACAGTTTTTGGAGATTTGGGGGTTCAGCCAGGGTCTGCAGTTCAGGGCATGGTGGCAGGAAGCAGAGAGAGGGAGAGAGCAAGGCTCTGCTCTCACTCCATGGAGGCCGAAAGCCAGAAAGGGGATTCAAAGACAAAAGCACAGTCCCTAAGGCCACACCCCCAGGGACCCACCTTCTCCAGCCACACCCCATCTGCCTAGATTACCACCCAGTAAATCCATTACAACGGATTTATCCACGGATGAGATAACGTCTCTCATGACTTAATTACATCAACTCTGAACATTTGCTCTTCAGGGGATATTCTACTTCTACCTATAACAACTACCAAATGGGGGGCTCCCTGTAAGGAATCTGTCTCAGCACAGAGACCCCACCCTTCCCATCCCCCTGCATTCAGGATTCAACGATGAGCAAGACTCAGTGTCGGTCCTCAAGTTGCTCACAGCCTGGAGAGGCAGCAGGCATGTGTAGATAATTGCAACATAAATGGTAAGTGCGGCCCAGCACTAAATCAGTGAACCAGGGAGCACAGGATATTCAGGAGAGGCCCCGGAGGGGGCAGTGTCTGAACTAAGGCGGCTGTGAGGGGTAACAGAGCGGTGATCAAGTCTAAGAGACAGTTATTATCTAAAATAGCTGCCAGGGACATGGACCATTGATCATCACTCCCTGGGACGTGTCCTACTTTGCTACTTTGCCTCTCTAACTTGCTCACTAGTTACTAGTTCCTCCTTTCACACCTGAATGAGAGGAAAGAGGGTGAATCATGGATCCAGGAGGCCTAGGTTTTTGTTTTGTTTTTTTGTTTTGTACTGGAGATTGAATCCAGGGGAGTTTTATCATTGAGCTACACCCCCACAGCATCCTTTTATTTTTTTTTTACGGGCATTCTACCTCTGAGCTACATCCCCAGCCCTTTTTATTTTTTATTTTGAAACAGGGTCTTGCTAAGTTACTGAGGGTCTTGCTAAATGGCCAAGGCTGGCCTCAAACCTGCGATCCTCCTGTCTCAGTCACCTCCCAAGTACTGGGATTATAGGCATGCATCACCATGCTCAATTGATACTTGGATTCTTATATCAGCTCCTAGTCATTTACAATGTGACCTGGGGCATTTACTCCATCTCTTTGGATGACTGTTGTCTGTGCTGTGGTATCAGGGGTGGAGAGAACATCTGACATTGAATCTCCTCCTCTATTTGGAGAATTTTCCTTCTAAAGAATTGGGTTCAAGTCGGGCATGGTGGTGCACACTTGTAATCCTAGTACTTGGGAGGCCGAGACAGGAAGATTGCAGGTTTGTGGCCAGCCTCAGCTACTTGTGAGGCCCTCTGCAACCTAGTGAGGCCCTGTTTCAAAATAAAGAATAAAAATGAGCTGGGGATAGAGCTCAGAGGTAGAATGTCCCTGGGTTCAATCCCCAATACTACCAAAAAAAAAAAAAAAGAAAAAGAATTGGGTTCAAACCAGACATGGTGGCGCACACTTGTAACCCCAGTACTTGGGAGGCTGAGACAGGAGGATCACAGGTTCAAGGCCAGCTTCAGCAGCTTAGTGAGGCCCTCTGAAACTTAGTGAGACCCTGTTTCAAAATAAAGAATAAAATAGGGTTGGGAGTGTAGCTCAGAGGTAGAATGCCCCTGGGTTCAATCCCCAGTAACACACACACACACACACACACACACACACACACACATACACACACACACAGAATTGGGTTCAGAAGCAGAATCTACATCTCACCAAAGAATGTGAAATATGCATGTTTCCTGCCCCTTTTTGTAGCCAGTCGGAGATGGGTGACCCACATATGTTAGCTTCACATCACTGCGACCAGAAATACATGATGAGAACAACTTAGAGGAGGTAAGGTTTATTTTGGCTCATGATTTCAGAGGTTCAGTCTATAGCTGGCCGGCTCCAAGGCAGAAACATCATGGTGGAGGAAAGTTGCTCAACTCATGGCAGCTGGGAAGGAGAGAGAGAGAGAGAGTCATTCCATAGCCAAGCCATACTGCACACTCTCCCGATACCATGGCACTGGTCAGTCTGAGCTAGAAGGACGGGAGGCAGTGTGAATCCTCTGGAGGCAGACACTGCTGCACACAGGACTGTATCTCTGCCGGATGAGCCAGAGTCCAGTGTCTACAAGAGCAGCGACTGTTCCCACCTGCCCTCTTCAGTGTTCCCACCTGCCCTCTTCAGTGTTCCCACCTGCCCTCTTCCCTGGCTCCACGTTGGGCTTTGCTCCTGGACGCTGGTTCTACAGTCCTCCCAATATCCTTTGCATATCCTCTGCTCCTACTGAACCGGGTCCGTGCTAGTTTCTGTTGCTTGTAACTAAGCACCTTGATTAGTACGAGGGCTTGTAAAGCTGCTTCCAGGGCTCCTTCTGTCTCCGTGGTCTGTGATCCTAGAGTTTGTGTTCAGCTTGGCCAGCACAGTGCTGGGCCCTAAACTGATGCTTATTGAGGAAGTGACAAATGGGTGGCAGGATCCCAGCCCGGCCTGGACTTTCCCTTTGCCAGGCTTTGCATGATCTTGCTCAGTGATCTAAGAGACACCTGCATCGAGGTAGCAGGAGCCACATCAGCAAAAAGGAAATGTTCCATGCCACCTTGTCATTTTATTTATGTTGTTGACAACTTTAATCAGCAGAGAAGCACTGTTTCCATGCATGGGGATGTGCAGAAGATATGGAAGATGTGGAAGGCATGTTTTCTGTTCCTAAAGATTACAAGCGTGTGCCACCATGCCCGGTTGAATTATTGCTTTTGAAAATCTATTTGGAGCCAGGCGTGGTGGAGCATGCTTGTAATACCAGTACCTGAGAGGCTGAGACAGGAGGATCATAGGTTCGCAGCCAGACTCAGCTACTTGGTGAGGCCCTCTGCAACTTAGTGAGACCCTGTTTCAAAATAAAGAATAAAAAGTAGGACTGGGGGTGTAGCTCAGAGGTAGAATGCCCCTGAGTTCAGTCCCCAGTTCTGCAAAAAAAAAAAAATCTATTTGGGTAACGACAGCAATTTCTACTCTCACATGTGTTTGTGGTCCTGGAATTCCATTTTTTTTTTTTTTTTTGGTGCTGGGGATTGAACTCGGGGTCATTTTACCTCTGAGCTATATACCCCTATCCCTATTTTTTATTTTGAAACAGGGTCTTGCTAAATTGCTGAGGGTCTCGCTAAGTTGCTGAGGCTGGCCTCAAACCTGCAATCCTCCTGTCTCAGCCTTCCAAGTATTGGGATTATAGGCATGCACCATTGTGCCCAATGGACTTGTAATTCTTGTATCCAGTTCACTCCATGCCTCTCCATTTATTTGGCCATAACTCATGGCAGTGGCCTAGCGACTCCATCAAATGAGCGACAGCTGGAACCGCGCCAAGCATTACTTTGAACACAGCTCTAAGTTCTCTTCCTCTGTTTAAGAGGGGGGTTGATTTCCTCCTGCCCAAGAGCTGATGGACCCCTGGCTGCAGCCTCCGCTTTTCAGCAGCTATTGCTGTGAGCATCTTCTCTTTTCCAGCATCTTCTGATTGTCTCTCTGTCCTCGCTGAACTTCTCCCTCCCATCACCTCTGCGTGCCCTTGGAGAGAGGGAACAGACTTTGCAGTTTTCACTAGGTAATCTAAAACTAGGGGCACACTTTGGGGGGATTTTACAAAGTTGGTGAAGAGCAAAACTGTGTTAGATATATAAAGGGTGAGCTGGGCGTGGTGGCACACGCCTGTAATCTAAGTGCTTGGGAGGCTGAGACAGGAGGACTGAAGGTTTGAGGCCAGCCTCAGCAACTTAGCGAGGCCCTCCACAACTTAGTGAGACCCTGTTTCATAATAAAAAAATAAAATGGGCTGGGGGTGTAGCTCAGAGGCAGAATGCCCCTGGGTTCAACCCCCAGTATCACAAAAAAGAAAGGAAGGAAGGAAGGAAGGAAGGAAGGAAGGAAGGAAGGAAGGACGAAAGAAAGAAAGAAAGAAAGAAAGAAAGAAAGAAGGAAGGAAAAAGGGTGAGCTGAGCACTGTGGTCATACCTGTAACCCTAGTACTTGGGAGGCTGAGACAAGAGGATCATAGGTTTGAGGACAGCCTCAGCAAATGAGCAAGACCCTGTTTTAAAATAAAAAATAAAAAAGGCTGGAGGTATAGCTCAGAGGTAGAATGTCCCTGGGTTCAATCTCCAGTACCACCAAGAGAGAGAGAGAGAGAGAGAGAGAGAGAGAGAGAGAGAGAAAGAAAGAAAGGAAGGAAGGAAGGAAGGAAGGAAGAAAGAGAAAAGAAATATAAAGGGTGGTGTATTAGGGTTCTCCAGAGAGATGGAACCAATGGGATCAATTGATTAATTGATAGATTGATAGATAAACAAGAGGGGGTTTTTTAGGGTAATTGGCTCACCCAATTTTGGAGGTTGAGAAATCGAATGACTGGCTATTTGCAAACTGGACACCCTTGGGTGCTGGCATTGTGATTTAGTCAAAGTCTGAAGGCCTAAGAACCTGGGAAAAAAACAATGGTGTTAAGTCCTGGAGTCCAAAGGTCCAGGATGCTAGAGAATTCCCAAGAATCAGACCATAAGCATAATATGAAGGAGAGTTCAACACAGTTATCAAGACGGTATCTGTTAAATAGTATCTCTTATACTCTTCACAAAGACACTAATGTTGGTTTTTCTGTACATATTTTTATGTACAGAATCAGGAGGCCGAAGAGGTAAAGCTCCAGGCTGCATAGCTGGTGAATGTCAGGATCCAGCTGCTTTGTCCCTATCACCCCGCCCACCCAGAGATTGCAATTTCCAGAGGGAGAGAGAGTCTTTGGGGGCACTCCTGCTCCACACAGATGGGGGAGCGGTTCTATGAGAGTCCTTGAACAAATGTCTGCAGGACCACCTCCTACACAGGTCTCTTTTTTTTTGTGTGGTACTGGGGATTAAACTCAGGGGCATTCCACCTCCAAGCTACACCCCCAGCCCTATTTATTTTTATTTTGAAACACGGTCTCACTAAGTTGCAGAGGGCCTCACTAAATTGCCGAGGCTGCCACGAAATTGTAATCCTCCTGTCTCAGCCTCCCAAGGGATTACAAGTGTGCACTACCACGCCCGGCTTAACAGAATACTTTATATGCCAGGCTTGGTGCAGCAACTCTCACTAAGTTGCTGAGAGTCTTAACATGTTGCTGAGGCTGTCCTCAAACCTGCTATCCTCCTGTGTCAGCCTCCCGAGTACTGGTATTACAAGCCTGTGCCACCACGCCCAGCTTAGTTCTGTCATCTTTAAAATAAAAGTCTTAAACTGGGCCTGGTGGCGCATGCCTGTAATCCCAGTACTTGGGTACTTGGGAGGCTGAGACAGGAGGATCACAGGTTCAAGGATAGTCTCAGCAAGTAGTGAGACTCTCATCAACCTAGCAAGACCCTGTTTCCAAATAAAAAAATAAAATAGGGCTGGGGATGTAGCTTGGAGGTAGAATGCCCCTGGGTTCAATACCCACTGTCACAATAAATAAATAAACATAAATAAATAAATATCTTAGACCAAAGGAGTCATATGGCCTAGTTGTTGCTCTGGAATCCGTTAGCTGACACCCCTTCTCTCCAAGGAGGGGATCGGAGGCGCTTTCCTGATTTCTGTTCCTCTCCTCTGCTTCTGTCAGCTCTCCTGGGTCAGCAGCCTGAATTTTCTGGATACACCCAGGAGCTGCAGAATCAGCAGCCAAAACCTTCTTTCCTGAACTACTGCAACCGGGTTTCCCCAGGGAGGACGGCAGAAAATCAGATCCTCCGACACTTGCTCTGGGGCCAGGCAGGTGGGGGAAGGCAGGGTACTGCTGGGTATTTTTAGTGTCAGGGGCTTTCGGAGAAGTGCTAGAAGCTTGGCAGAATGTCCTCACAGCTTGGAGGCCCAGGAGGCCCCGGGGGCACTGCCTGCCCATTCCCAGAGTGCAGGCACAGATGGCCCGCATCAGCCCTTAAATGGGGGAGGGCTCCCCAGAGGCTTCGGCCCAGCTGGCCATCTCCTGCCTGGAAGTGTTCAGCGCAGAGGAGGGAGGGAGAAGCACCAGCTGGGCCGCCGTCTTCGGGCCTCCAGGTGCACCGTCGTCCGCATCTCAGGCCTCCGAGGGGAGGAGCAGCACCTCTGTTTAGGCCGTGTGTGTTTGGCGATTCACCTCCGGGGCTTGGAGGGCTCTCTAGACGGAGGCCACAGCCTGGCCCGGGCGCCGAGGTCTTCGTGGGGGCGGGGAGACCTTGGGGGTAGCCGGCCTGGGAGGCAGGACCGCTGGACTCCCCGCTGGGCTTCAGCGGAGGCGAGGGGGCCTTGGGAAGGGATGCCCCGGAGGGGAGGACCAGGGCCCGGCGCGGATGGGTCGGCGCTGGCCCAGATGCGGGGTGTCGGTCCAGAGCTCCGCCGTGCAGCCATCGGTCCAGGACGTGGGGCAGCCTTTGCGCTCCGGGGCCGGCATTCCCACGGCTCAGCGGACGCCGGGGACAGGAAACGGGGAGCGGAGCAGTCCCCGTCACCCGCAGGGCTGTCATTGCATGCTGGTGTGGAGTGGGGCTGCGCGTGGGCGGGCAGCATGGAGCCCCGCGAGGGCTGTGCAGGGGAAGGCACCTGGAGAGGGGAGGGGGCGGCAGGGCCCGCACGGGAACTGCATGCTAGCCAGCTCAGCCCGCTCAGCCCAGAGACCTGCGGCAAGCTGCTCCAACCGCACCCAGCCTCCACCGGCCTCCCTCCCTCCCTCCTTCTCTTTCTTTTCTGCTGGGGATTGAACTCAGGAGCATTCTACCTCCCAGCTACACCCCCAGCCCCAAATATATCTGTATATATTTGTTGTTGTTGTTTGTTTTGAATTAGGGTCTCGCTAGGTTGCTGAGAGTCTCGCTAAGCTGCCGAGGTTGGCCCTGAACCTGTGATCCTCCTGTCTCAGCCTCTCCAGTACTGGGATTATAGGCGTGCGCCACCATGCCCGGCCAGCCTTAGTTTCTTGAAGGCAGTGGCGGGAATAATTGTCCACCTCCTCGGGGTCCGTTTGAAGATTAAGTGGGTCAACACGGGGCAAGGTGATGTGTAAACTGTCAGGGACTGCAGAGTGCTGCTTGTGCTGAGGAGGTGTTTGTTGGTATGAAAAGATCCGGTCTGAATGGCTTCTGGCCTCCCGCGGCTGGCTCATCCCGGGGAGCCAGGCCATGGCCAGGCGGCCAAGACCGCCCAGGGTGGGACTCCGGCCTGAAACGGGAAAGACCAAGACACGCCCCACTTTCCCTAGTCCCATAGACTGGGAGATTAAGGGATGGGAAGCTGTGTCCGGAGTCAGACCCAGCCCACCACAGAGACTTCAATGACGGCAAGAGTCAGTCTCTCTCTCCCATCTCTCCCCCCCCTTCCTCTCTCTCTCTCTCTCTCTCTCTCTCTCTCTCTCTCTCTCTCTCCCCTCTCTCTCCCAGGAGCATTCTACCTCTGAGCTACACCCCCAGACTACCGGGGATTGAACCCAGAGGCATTCTATCTCTGAGCTACATACTCCCCCAGCCCTATTTTATTTTTTATTCTGAAACAGCTTCTCACTAAGTTGCAGAGGGCCTCACGAGGTTGCTGAAGCTGGCCACAAACCTGTGGTACTCCTGTCTCAGCCTCCCAAGTGCTGGGATTACAGGTACACACCACCATTCCCAGCTTCTAAGTTTTCTAATTCTGAGACATAGGCAACATTTTATTTTTATTTTATTTTATTTTTGGGGTATCAGGGATTGAAGCCAGGGGCATTCTACCTCTGAGCTACACCCCTAGCCCTATTTATTTATTTACTTATTTACTGTGGTACTGGGGATTGAACCCAGGGGCTATATCCCAGCCCTATTTTATTCTTTATTTTGACACAGGGTCTCACTAAGTTGCTGAGGGCCTTACAAGTTGCTGAGGCTGTCCGCAAACCTGCGATCCTCCTGTCTCAGCATCCCAAGTACTGGGATTACAAGCATGCGCCACCATGCCTGGCTGTTTAATTTTTATTTTGAAATAGTCTTGCTAGGTTGATGAGAGTCTCACTACTTGCTGAGGTTGTCCTCGAACCTGCGATCCTCCTATCTCAGCTTCCCAAGTGCTGGGATTACAGGCATGCACCACCACACCCGGTTTCTAAATTTTCTAATTCTGGGGCACAGGAAGCATTTTAGACTGAGTAGGTAATGTTTCCCCACAAGACGATTTTTCAAACGTGCATAGACACTGTTGTGATTATTAAAGTATGAATTAATTTAAAAGCCTTGCAGGGTTCATGGTGGCTTCTGGGTGTGAGAAATTTCCTTAAACAGAGACTACATGCTGGGGCTGCTGGGTGATTTGCTAACTCTACAAGACGGTTGGGTGCACTGTTGCAGGGGAGGGGTTCTTTGTGGACTACAGGCGCCTTAGAGTAGAAGGGGGCTGTGGGGCAAGTGGGTGGTGGTGGAGGCCAGCTAGTGGGCCATGGAGACACCTGAAGCCACCCGGGAAGAGTCTGGGCTCTGGGCTCAGCCAGAGCTGCTTAAAATCTTGATTCTAAGCCAGGTGTGGTGGCGCATGGTTGTAATCCCAGTACTTGGGAGGCTGAGACAGGAGGATCCAGGTTCAACGCCGGGCGTGGTGGCGCACGCTTGTAATTCCAGTACTTTGGGAGGCGGAGACCGGAGGATCTGGGTTCACGGCCAGCCTCAGCTGTCTCTCTCTCTCTCTCTCTCTCTCTCTCTCTCTCTCTCTCCTTA
>PVJS01021107.1:0-31856 GCA_004027185.1 Glis glis
GAAGTCCGTCCTAGCTTTCGCTCCCTCGGGTCCGGACCAGCGCGGGACTGTACTCTTTCCGCGGTGGCGCCGATTCCTCGGGGCCCCGGCCTGCCCTAGCAGGACTCGGAGGAAAGACGAAGCGAAAGACTCCGGAAGAGGAGCGAGCATGGCGCCCCCTGGTGGCGCAGGGCGCTCGGCGCTTCTCGTGGAAGGCGCTTCCTGGAGATGCTGAGCCGCGCCAGACCCCGGTCCTCCACCCCCAGGCACTGTGCACACGATCTCTCAGGGGACCCGCGCCCTGGGACCCCCGAGCGTCCGAAAAGTGAGAAAAAGCACCCCCGGCCTCTGGTTGGAGGATATCTACTCACCGCTGCAGGGGGTCCGGTGGGGGTCCACGGTCAGGCAGGTTTTAAATCCATCTGTCCTAAAAACTCGCTCAAGCCTAAGAACTGGGGACGAGAAGGAAAATAAGCCCTTAAAATACAAGGTCAAGTATACCGTTTGTAGCTTAATCAGTTTCAAAATCTTTCACATCCAAACGGCTTTACAGGCTTTACTTGCGGGGAACAGCGTCAGTGGCAGGGCTCTGTGGGAGTCTTGGTATTTGGATGCACAGGAGCCTGATGGAGATGGAACTATTAATATTTCAGCTTATCTGCAGAAGATGACTCACCCAGTTTCCTTCTGAAATATTTGATCACCATTGGCTAAAAAGAGAAAACAGAATCAGCTGTTCACTGCAAAAGGTGGGGACTTGAGCTGCTTTTTTTTTTCTTCTTCTTTAATCTAGGTTAGAAAACTACATAATCGACTGGAGCCATTACATAAACAACCAACTCAGCTTTATTAAAAGAACTCTACCTGGTCCTTTACAGCTCACCTAAAGTAAATCAAAAGCAGGAAAGCATTTTTCATATATACGGGTCAACAATCTTCCTCCTTCCTTCCTTTTAAAAATAACATTCGAGATTCAGATTCAAGAAGCAGTAATATGTTTGTTGCACAAGAAACAAATTTAACGTATTTGGAGATTCAAATAACCAAAAAAAATACAATAAAATGTGAGGTTACTTCTGCATTAAGGAAAATAATAAAAGCTTACCACTACAAACAATTCTGTAAGATGAACTAAGAAAAAGATATTTGACTCCGTAGAGAAATCATTTTCAAACTCGGAGGTTGTGTAAACATTCAAGTAAGATAATTTTATTTAGCAGCAAATATTGCACAAGATATTCTGCTGGGCATGGAAATAGAAAGTTTTATAAACCACACTATCTGAATAATACATTCTATTAGGTGGTTTCATTTTGCAACATAGCACCTACAGTTCGTATGGCACTTAAGATACTGTTAATAGAAGTAATTTTTTCTTTGATATATTTAGAATTCCACAAAAGTCACTGAATATAACTGACTGCATTATGAGGTACCGTAAAACTAAGAGAAAAAAATCAACAACAAATTTTGAGAACCAGTCAGTCTACATGTTTATATAAAGTGTTTAATCCCCAGAACAATAAAAGTAGAAGCTATTCAACTGAATTTTAGCTAAGCTTGAGAATGTTGAAATAACTTGTCAAAAGTCAAAAAGATCATTTGCAGCAGAACAAAGATTAAACTCCAGATGTTGAAGCCCATATTCTTTGCACTGTGTGCTAGTTTGATAGGGCTTCAGTAAAATATCACAAAGTAGGTAGCTAAACAAATTTACTGTCTCCAGTTCTGGAATCCAAGATCAAGGTGTTGACAGGGTCGTTTTCTTTGGGGACCTGTGAGGGAGAATCCATTCCATGCCTCTTAGTTTCTGGCGTAAACACGCAACCTTTGGCCTACCTTGGCTTTTTGGCAGTATATATCCAGTCTTCACCTGGCTTTCTCCTGAGTGTATGCCTGCCTCTTCACTCGGCTGACTGATGACGTCAGTCTGCACTGACTAGCCAACCCAAGTCACCTGTACCTCATCCATGACACTGGAGGAAGTACCCAAGAATAAATTCTGCCACCGGCTTACGCCGAAAAACATTTTCTACATTAATATTCACTCAGGTGGGGCGTGGTGGCGCACACCTGTAATCCCAGTGCTTGGGAGGCTGAGACAGAAAGATGGCAGATTCCAGGCCAGCCTCAGCAACTTAGACCCTCAGCAACTAGCAAGACCCTGTTTCAAAATTTTAAAAAATAATCAAAATAATCATTTTTTTAAAAAGGGCTGGGGGTGTGTCTCAGAAGTAGAAGGCCCCTGGGTTCAATCACCACTACCACAAAAATATAAATTCAGTTTAGGTCTAGAAAAGAATTTTGCATGATTCTGAATAAACAAATATGCATTGTGATCATAACACCTCAGTTCTTAGGAAATTAAGTAATTAGGGGGAAAAATATTGAGAATTCTACTTAATTACCAAACAAACATACACTCTAAACTTGTTCCAGATGATGTTAGAAAACTGTTGGCAGAAAGTACGTATAAATGAAAAAGAAGATACTGTGAGCCCAGGCGTGGTAGTACACACATGTAATCCCAGTAGTTGGGAGGCTGAGACAGGAGGATGGCAGGTTCACAGCCAGCCTCAGCAACTTAGTGAGGCCCTTTGCAACTTAGTAAGGCCCTGTTTCAATATAAAAAATTATATTGGGCTGGTGGTGTAGCTCAGGTAGAATGTCCCTGGATTCAATACCCAGTACCACACACAGACATACAAAAAAAAAATAACTTTACATTAGTCTATAAACCACATACTTCATATCACAAAGTGACTGAGCTAAAATTAACTCCCAAGTCTTTTCCCTTCTTGTTAATGTTAGCCATATAGAATCTGAATTTCATAAACAGGCCTATGCATGCATAGTGGATTTTCTCTATTTTGCATTAAGAATCCTGTGTTTTTCCATATCAAAATTATATACAGCCAGGCATATATCCCAAGACTTGGGAGGCTGAAACAAGACGGCAGGTTCGAGGCCAGCCTCAACAACTTAGTAAGACCCTGTTTCAAAACAAAAAGGGCTGGGGATGTGGCTCAGAGGCAGAATGCCGCAGATTCAATCCCCAGTACCAGAAAAGAAATTATATGCAAAGACAGCATGATAGAATATTCTGCCCCCCAGTATGATGGCAACATTTTACACAACCTTCAAAGTGCAATGCTAGGATGCAGATGCTATGGTATATTGGGAGATCCACAGTGTTTGGTCACATCAGTCTATGTTACAAATCACAAAATGAAAGAGAAAATAAGATCAACCAAAGTTCAAATAGAGAAGCAGGGAGTGGTGGTGCACACCTGTAATCCCAGCTACTCGGGAGGCTAAGGAGGATCATAGGAATGAGGCTGGCCTGGGCAACTTAGTGAGAAATAGAAAAACGGAAGAAGAGGTGGCACATTTCAGGCTGAAGTAAGAATAAAAGAGAAGAGATGGGTAGAAAAGTGACAGCAAAGCCAAGCGTGGTGGCGCACGCTTGTAATCCCAGTACTTGGGAGGCTGAGACTGGAAGATCCGGGTTCATGGCCAGCCTCAGCTACTTAGTGAGGTCCTCCGCAACTTAGTGAGACCCTCTTTCAAAATAAAGAATAAAAAATATGACTGGGGGTGTAGCTTGGAGGTAGAATACCCCTGGGTTCAATCTCCGGTACCGCCAAAAAACAAAAAGAAAGAAAAGTGACAGCAAAGAACCTGGCCCAACAGAGGTGGGCAGAAGTTCTGTTCCAGAAAACAGTAACTATTGTCTCTAGAGGACCAGAACAAGGAAGATCTTCACAATCGAATCACTTGGTCTTGATGAACTAGGTACTGAAGAGTCGTTCTGCACTCCTGAGAATGGAGGCCTGTAAAGAGCAGGAGGCAGAAGAGGATTCCTCCCCAGGTGTGCCCTCTCTCACTTCCTGTGGACTCCTCTTCTGCCTGCCACTTATCCATTGACTCAGGAACCATGTCCTGCACTTTCCTACTCTCATTCCACACTCTGTTGTATCCACTCATATTTTCAACTACAATTTATATGCATATAGCTGCAGGTCTGTACTTGGAGCCCAGTGCTCTCTCCCCAGCCCCGGGCTTGTTTTATCAGCATTCTTTTGCCTGGAGAGGTGGTTGAGCATGGAGCTAGTCACATAGACTAGAGCCCAATCTCCCAGGTTCAGATCCTGATTTTTGACTGGTTGTGTGATCTTGGGCAAGGTCTTTAACTTCTCTGTGCTCATTAGTAAAACAGAAATAACCATGCTATCTGTCTTTGACAGTTGTATTAAGTTAATATATGCAAAATATCTAGAATAGTACCTGACACACTAAATATTCAAATAATATTCACGAATCACCATTGCATATGTGTCAAAACTTTTTTAAATGCAATCCACAACAACTAACTGAAACTTGGTTGAGCAGAAGAATTCATTGATTTTTTTTTTGTACAAGGGATTGAACCCAGAGGCATTCTACCTTTGAGCTCCACCCCCAGCCACTATTTATTTTATTTTATTTTATTTTATTTTATTTTAAGAGGAAGAATATCATCATGAAGTATTAGAAAGCTAAAGATTAAATAAGCCAGTTGCCAGTAATGAATTCTTGCTGAGTTTCCCCAAAATGTAACAGAATCTAGAACCATCTTCCATTTCAAGCTTCCACGTTTGGACCCTATCACAGCTCTTGTTGGGCTACTAAGACTTTTACCTCCATTATACCTTTACAACACTTGTCCCTTTCTCTAGCACTCTTAGAAAGCCAATAAAAACCAAACACCATAAATTACATCCACATGGAGAAAACAAGTCATGTTTTTAGCTGAAATCTTCTGATAATTGATGGTACTTGGGAGGCTGGGACAGGAGGATCGCAGGTTCAAGGCCAATATATGGTAATTTAGTAAGGCCCTGTTTCAAAATAATATGATATAGGGTTAGGGGTGTAGCTCAGAGGTAGAACACCCTTGGGTTCATTCTCCAGTGCCAAAAAGGAAAGAGGGAGGTAAGAGGCCTGATTCTCAGAAAGCAAGAATTGTGTAATGTGGGGTAATGGTTCTGGAAAGCCTGCCTAACCTTGGCCAAGGTCAGCTAACTATGAACCATCTAGAGGGAATTTATTAAAAATTCAGCCAGGCGAGGTGATAAATGCCTATAATCCCAGTACATGAGAGGCTGAGACAGGAGGATTGCAGGTTTGAGGACAGCTTCAACAACTTAGCAAGGCCCTCAGCAACTTAGTGAGACTCTGTTTCAAAATAAAAAAATAAAATAGGGCTGGGGTGCAACTTGGAGGTATAATGGCCCTGAGTTAAATCCCCAGTCCCAAAAAAAAAAAAAAAAGTTAAAGCTGGACAACAACATAAAGACCATCCAACCGCTCCTCTATTACAGAAAAGAAATGAAGCTGAAGTGCTAGTCTAAGATTACTCAACAATGAACAACGAAGCCCAGTGTCTCAGACTGCCCTGCTACAACAAAATATCACAGACTAGGTCATTTATAAGAGGAAATTTGTTTCTCACAGATATGAAGGCTGGCAAGTCCAAGATCAAGGCTCCACAAGTTCAGTGTCTGCTGAGAGACCCAGTCTCTCCAATATGGCACCTTGTTGCTGTATCCTTCAGAAGGGTGGGCACTATGTCCTCGCATTATGGAAGGGACAGAAGCGAGAGAGAGAAGAAAAGAAAAAAAAAGGCCTAAGTTAGTTCCCTCTGGCCCTTTACATTAGGGCACTATTGCCAGGTGCTGTGATCCCAGTACTTGAGGGGCCAAGACAGGAGAATCAGAGGTTGGAGGCCAGCCTCAGCAACTTAGCAACAGCCTCATCAACTTAGCAAAACCCTGTTTCAATATAAAAAATAAAAAGGGCTGAGGGTGTAGTTCAGAAGTAGAATGACCCTGGGTTCAATCCCCAGCACAAGAAAGAAGAAAGAAAGAAAAGAAAAGAAAAGAAAAGAAAAGAAAAGAAAAGAAAAGAAAGAAAATAAAAGAAAAGAAAAGAAAAGGAAAGGAAAGGAAAGAAAAGAAAAGAAAAAAGAAAAGGAAAGAAAGAAAGAAAAGGAAGGAAGGAAGGAAGGAAGGAAGGAAGGAAGGAAAAAAGAAAGAAAGAAAGAAAGAAAGAAAGAAAGAAAGAAAGAAAGAAAGAAAAGAAAGAAAGAAAGAAGAGAGGAAAGGAGGAAAGGCAATACTACATTCAGGACAACAGAGCCCTCATGACTTAATCACTTCCCACAGGGCCTCACCTAATAACACCAACACAATGGGGATTGAATTTCAGTGTGAATTTTGAAGGGGACATACATTCAAACCATAACACCAAGATAGGAACTGAGATCTTGAGATTTCAATAGGTTTCCTACTATACTTGTTCTCTCGGTCAACATTCTCACTGCCATAATCCAAAACAACTGACTACACAACTTAGAAGAAGGAAAATTTATTTCCTCACAGTTTTTTTTGGAGGTTTGGGGTTCAGTGCCTGTGAGGCCAGGGTCTATGGATCTCAGGGTATGACAGTGGGAACAGAGAGAGGGAGAAAGCAACCATTCTGCTCTCACATCATGGATGCTGGAAGCACGAAAGCCAGCTAGCAAGGGGATTCAAAGACAAAAGCACAATCCCTAAGGCCACACCCCCAGGGACCTGCCTTCTCCAGCCACACCCCACCTGCCTAGGTTACCACCTAGTAAATCCATTACATTGCATTTATCTATTGATGAGATTACAATCTTCATGATAATTACATAAACTCTGAGCATTAATACATGAGCTCTTCAGGGGACATTCTATATCTAACCATAACATTCCACTCCTGGTCCCTGAAAAGCTCATGCCCATCTCAGAATGCAAAATGCATTTAGTCCATCTCCAAGAGTTCCCATAGTCTCCACAGTTCCAGCATCACTCAAAAGTCCCAAAGTCCAAAGTCTCCTCTGAGACTCAAGGTGAACTCTTACCTGTGAGCCCCTGTAAAAGAAAATGAAAAATAAAAAGCAAATTACATGCATCCAATGTACAGTGGCACAGAGTAAACATACCTGTGAGCCCCTGTAAAAGAAAATGAAAAATAAAAATAAAAAGCAAGTTACATGCATCCAATGTACAGTGGCACAGAGTAAACATTTTCACTCCAAAAGGGAGGACTAGGACCATAGAAAGAAAGAACAGGATCAAAACAGGATTGAAATCCAGCAGGGCAAGCATTTAATCCTGCGGCTCCATTTCTGGCATCCAGGGCACATGGTGGTGAGATGCGATCTCCAAGGTGCATTGGCAAATCCACCCCTGTGGCCTGGTTGATTGCCATGAGCAGCATACCTGCTCTTCCGACCTGGCTCCAGGGCTTGAAGCTTGCAGCCTTTTCTTGTAGTCATTCCACATTTCTGGCATTTCTAAATCTCGCGCTTTTATTGCAACCTTGGGTTCACCCTCACAGCTTCACAAACTGCCCCATTTGGGCATGTTTGCAGAGATTCCAACCCTGCCACACATTGCCTGACTTCCTAGGCCCTCCTTTGAAATCTGTGGGAAAGCCTCCATGACCCCATTAGTCCAGCAAAGCCAGCATTACATGAGCACCCAAGTTAACCACCAGCAGGGATCGTAGTCACACCCTTTTCAATCAATGCCGCTGAGCCATTCTGAATTGCAGCTGCCACTGGACCACTGGGCCTGCCTCAATCCTGGCTGCTGCCAAGTCCTTTTCAATCATAGCCATCACTTCTAGTACCTTGACTCTGTGGTCTGAACTTGGATTTGAACTACCCTAACCACATTCCTTTCTTTGTTCCTATGCAAAACCTTTGACCAACCTTCAGCCATCTTTCTTTCATAGCACCATCTCTCTGGGCCCTAGCTTTATATATGCCATTCCAGCCAAACTGAAAATCTATAAAGTCTCTCTGCTTTCTTCCTCTGCTTCCAAAATTTAGTGTACAATTGGCTGAATGCAGCTATCAATATCCATAATGCAGTTTGGATAGTTTGCTGTTTTGAGATTTCCTCCACCATCTTAATCAGTCTATCAACTTTAAATTTGGACTCACACAAAGTTTCAGGACACAGGCAAAATGCTGATAAATTCATTGCCAGAATGTAACACATGTGGCCTCTAGTCCTATGGAGTCCTCTTTGCCCTCCAAAATCTCCTGCGCACAGTCTCTACCATATACCTTTCTATCAGCATTCTGGCCCTTCCAACTTCCTCTCACAAACCAGTTCCAAAGACTCACTAAACACATGGTCTGACTTAGATATAGCAGTGACCCCACTTCTCTGATACCAATTTCTGTCTCAGTCAACATTCTCACTGCCACAATCCAAAAAAACTGGCCACACAACTCAGAGAAAGGAAGATTTATTTCTCACAAATTTTGGGGGGAATTTTGGGTTTAGTCCACGTGAGGCCAGGGTCTGTGGATCTCAGAGCATGGCAGTGAGAAGCAGAGAGAGGAAGAGAGCAAAGCTCTGCTCTCATATCACAGAGGATGGAAGCAAGAAAACCAGCTAGCAAGGAGATTCAAAGACAATCCAGCTAGCAAGGAGATTCAAAGACAAACTCACAGTCCCTAAGGCCACACCCCCAGATATCCACCTTTCCCAGCCACACCCCACCTGCCTAGGTTACCACCCAGAAAATCCATTACAATGGATTTATCTACTGATGAGATTATAGCCTTCATGACTTAATTACATCAACTATGAGCATTAATACATGAGCTCTTCAGGGGACAGTCTATCTCTGACCGTAACACCTGCAGTTCTCAAAAAGTGGTCTAGTGACCTCTGGGTGTTCTGAAACCCAAGCTTTATGAAGATGAAATTGGTTTCATAATAAAACTAAGATTTTTATTTGCCTTTTTCACTCTCATTCTCTCATTTCATTGGATCATTCTATTTATTTTTTCTACTTACTGGTTGTGTGGTTGTGGGCAAGTTCTTTAACTTCACTGTGCTCATTAGTAAAGCAGGGGTCAACATGCTATCTGCTACAGCTGTATGAAGTAAATTAATACATGCAAAGTATCTATATCCTACCCGGCACACTAAATATCCAACTAATTCACTTGAAACACCATTGCATGTGTTAAGGCTTTCATGGGTCCCATCACACAAAGCATGTAAGGCTATTTGCAAAGCTACTAATAGTACTAGATTTTAGATTCAAGAAATTTAAAAAATAATGCCACTGGTTAAACCCACATAATATAAAGCTATATAACTGGATAAGAGAGCAACAAATTAAATTCCTGCATTACTCATGTCGATCATATCACCTGCAATCACAGCTGATAAGGGGTAAAGGGGTGAGTGCTCCAACCACAGCTCCTGTTGAAGTGGCTGGCCATGTTTTGAGCCCTGTACTCACCTCTCATGACTGATGATTGGCACAGATGGGATTCTGATCCAAGAACAAACAAATTAATCAGAAATGTTCAATCTATAACAAAGGCCAATTCAAAAAGAATGTAAAGCCTTCCAGGTTTCCCCCTTCAGAAAGTTTATTAAGACAAAGGACACTTAGCAATTGGAACTAATGTTAAAAGAACCTGAAAAGCTATGAGGAACCCCAGGTTAAGAGGGAGAATATCATCACAAAGTATTAGAAAACTGAAGAGTAAATAAGTCCATTTGCAGTAATGAATACCTACTGAGTTTCTCCAAAATGTAACAGAATCTAGAACCATCTTGCATTTCAAGCTTCAATGTTTGGACCCTGGTACAGCTCTTGTTGTTGTGCTACTAAGAGTTTTGCCTGCCTTTTACCTTTACAACACTTGTCCTTTTCTCAAGCACTCTTAGAGAGCCAATAAAAAGCAAACACCATAGATTAAAACATTCTGTGTCCACATGATGAAAACAAGCCATGTTTTTAGAAGCAGAAATCTTCCTGATAAGAGAACTGGTTGTCATAAAACAAGTATTGTGTAATTTGGGGCAATGGTTCTGGAAAGCCTGCCTAATCTTGGCCAGGTCAGCTAAGAATCATCTAGAGGGAACTTATTAAAATTCAAGGATAGCTGGGCCTGGTGGTGCATGCCTGTAATCCCAGTATCTGAGAGGCTGACAGAGGAGGATGATAGGCAGAAGGCCAGCCTCAGCAACTTAGCAAGGCCCTCTGCAACTTAGTGAGACTCTGTTTCAAAATTTTAAAAATAACAATAAAATAGGGCTGGGGATGTAGCTCAGAAGTAGGATGCCCTTGGGTGCAATCCCTAGTATCACAAATAAGTTTTTTTTAAAAAAATCAGGGTTTCATTGGGTCTGGTAATGCATGCTTATAATTCCAGTACTTGGGTTGCTGAGACAGGAGGATTGCATGTTTGAGGCCAACATGCAGTAACTTAGCAAGACCCTGTTTCAAAAAAAAAAATAAATAAAAAAGGCTGGGCACAGAGGGAGGGTAGCTCAGTGGTACAGCACCCCTGGGCTCAATCCCCAGTGTCACCAAATAAATAAATAAGTCAGGGCTTCTGGAGATGCTAATTCCACAGGGCTAGAGCACCACAGGAACCCCACATATGATTGGATGATGTCCTCAACAACAGTCAGTATCAGTGTGTGGGACGTAAGTGGTGTTTTAGTCAGCTTTCAGACAAGCACAACTCAGAGGAGGAAAGGCTTATTGGGTTCACAGCTTCAGAGGTTCCAGTCCATAGTCAGCCAGCTCCAAGGCAGAAACTGTGGCAGCACTGCACGTGGAGGAGGAAAGCTGCTCTCACATATTGGTGGTAGAAACAGCCAAACAGGAAGGGACCAAAGACTGATATAGTGCCCAAGGCCACACCCCCATGACCTACCTCCTCCATCCACCTGCCTAAGTTACCACCCAGGAAATCCATTCAAAATATTAATCCTCCAGTGGATTTATCCATTGATGAGATTAGAGTTCTGAGTCAATGATTTTGCCCATGAACATTTGTGTGTGTGTGTGGTACCGGGGATGGAACCCGGGGGCATTCTATCTCCAAGCTATACCCCCAGCCCTATTTTATTCTTTATTTTGAAATAGGGTCTCACTAAGGTGTGGAGGGCCTCACTAAGTTGCTGAGGCTGGCCACAAACCTGCGATCCTCCTGTCTCAGCCTCCCAAGTACTGGGATTAGAAGTGTGCGCCACCACGCCCAGCTCTGTGAACATGGTTATATTGCCAATACATGAGCTTTTTCAGGGGACCTTCTGTATTCAAACCATAACAAGTGTTTAGCCACATATTCTAGTAACAATACAAACAAAACAAAACAGTAGACAAAGCTTATTTTCTTTTTCCAGTTAATACAAAAAATAGGAGAAACGTTTAAAAATGTAGCATGTAGTTTTGGAACATCACCATATGTAAAATGGAGATAACATTGACCTCATAGGGTTATTGAATGGATAAATAAAATGCATAAAAACATCCTAGTACAGTATCTACTACAGGCAATTTTTTTTTTTTTTTTTTTGCGGTACCGGGGATTGAACCCAGGGGCATTCTACCTCCAGGCTACACCCCCGGCCCTATTTTTTTATACTTTATTTTGAAACCGGGTCTCACGAAGTTGTGGAGGGCCTCACTAGGTAGAGAGAGAGAGACGGGGGGAGAGAGAGAGAGAGAGAGAGAGAGCGAGCGAGCGCTGAGGCTGGCCGCGAACCCAGATCCTCCGGTCTCTGCCTCCCAAAGTACTGGGATTACAAGCGTGCGCCACCACGCCCGGCTCTACTACAGGCAATTTTAAAGTTGGAAGACATCTTAAAGACCATTAACCTCTCCTCTATTTTGGAAATGAAGCTGAAGCTCTAGTCTAAGATTACTCAGTAATGAACAATGAAGCCCAGTGTCTCAGTCTGTTTGTCCTGCTATAACAAAATATCACAGACTAGGTCATTTATAAGTAGAAATTTGTTTCTCACAGATATGAAGGGTGGGAAGGCCTGCAGATATAGCCCAGTGGTAGAGTGTTTGCCTAGCATGCTCAAGGTCCTGGGTTCCATTCCCAGTACTGCAAAAACATTAGATTCCAAAGCAAATCATCTTTAATAAAAATCCTACTTGTATTTTGGTGCAGTATCAAAAAAGAATAACCATAATCATCTAAAAAGGCTATTAAAATACATCTCAATTTTTCAACTACCTTTATGTGTTAGGATAGACTTTCTTCATATACTTTAGCTAATATAACACATACCACTACTAGGCCAGACATTACAGACATTTGCAAAAATGTGTAACAAAAGTCTAATTTTTTTGTTTGGAAAAAATTGTTTTCATAAAAATGCTATTTATGATTAAAATGTTGTTTATATAACTTGTAATGTTTTATCATTATTTTGATGAATTAATATTTTAGTGTATCAGCTTTAATTTTTAATAAAAATAGGAGTGGGTATAAACAATAGTTAAGACAAGTTTCTTGGGGTACTCAAAAATTTTTAAGTGCAAAAGTGTCCAGTTACCACCAAAAAATTTGAGAACTGGCGCACCACACAATTAGCTGACAAAGTCAATATTTTAAGTTTCTCAGGCATAACAGAGGAAATAAACTTTATTTCAACTAAGTGGATGTCTCATGATTTTTTAAAAACTTACAAGTAACTTCATATGAAATCTTAAGTAAAATATTCCTAACATACAACCTGGCTTCATTCAACTTATTCAAATAAGAAAGTGATCGCCATCTGATGGTTTCTTTCAGAGTGCCAGATTAATCCTATTCAAGTGCATTACGTTCCCAAACCTGCAACTTTGTCCATCAGGTTTGCTAAAATGTTCTCTAAATGCAAAACATCTTAGAAATATCACTTCTTGGGCGGCTGAGACAGGAAGATTTTAGGTTAGAGGACAGCCTCAGAAAGTAGTGAGACGCTCATCAACCTAGTTGAGACCCTGTTTCAGAATAAAAATAAAATAGGGCTGGGGTGTAGCTTTTAGGTAGAATGCCCCTGGGTTCAATCCAAGAAAGGAGAGAGAAAGAGAGAGAAAGGAAAGAAAGATCACGTCTTCATAATGTATAGAACTTTCTCCTTGTACACAAATCCTTCAGATGCCAAACTAACTCGTGGGGGGGGGGGATGTGTCTTCCAACTAACACGTTAACAGTGACTTCTTGCTTTTTCTTAATTTCCATTAAATCCAGCTAGGGGGAATTCTCATTGGGTCTTCTATAACGAGGCCTTAACGACAGGATGCCACAATTCCAGTAGGCGAGCTCCCTAAGCTTTGTCAGGTACAAGGGGCCAAGTCAACCAGCAACCAAGGCTAAGGCTCAGCTCCACGGAGCGGAACTTCCAACGTCTGACGTCATCACGTATCGCGGCAGCGCCTCGGCCACGCCCTGCCGTGTCTCAAGGCTATTGGCTCGCCCAGGCAGGGCGGAGAACCTGATTGGCTGGCGTTCAGCGGGCGAGTCTCGGCCGCTCCCTCCTTCAGGCGGCTCCGTAGTTGCCAGGCTTCTCCTTCGCGCGGTAGAAAGGCGCTCGATTACTTCAGCTTCGCCTCGGGGACGGCGAGGACCCGGGCTTGCGGAACAGGGTTCCCGCCGCTCCTCCAGGGCTGCGCCGCATCTTCGGGAGCCGACGTCCCGGCAGTGGTGCCACCGCGCGCCAGCCTGGCGCGGGCGTGACGTCAGGCGCGCGCCAGCGGCGATTGGCCGGGAGCATGTGGTGCGGCCGGTCGCTGGCGCAGGTGATTGGGCGGGCGGCGCGGGGGCGTGGCCAGGGGGCGGCACGCGCTGCGCACTGCGCTCAAAAGCTGCGCGCGGCCCCGCCTCTCAGCATCTCCGGCCAGAGGTACGGGGCGGCGGGCAGGTGCACGGGGCGCCGGGCAGGTGCACGGGGCGAGGGCAGTGATGCGAGGTAACCGGGTGAGTTGGGTCTCCGGGGCCGAGCGATGCCCGCTCCCTCCTCGGCGCCGGGCCGTGGTTTGGCTCCGAGTGACGGCGTGGGCACCTGGGACCGTATACTATGGAGTCTGGACCGGGGTGCCGATCGTGGCGAGCGCGGGGACCTGGGAAGCGGTGGGCGGGTCTGCACAGTGTGCCGAGGGTCTCTAAGGAGCAAGGGAGGTTGTCTGTGGGAAGTACCGGGCTGGGAGTAGTTAGGGAGTTCGGCTTGTGTTGAGGGAACTGACTTGAAAGTCTGGTTTTCACTGCAGTGTGGGAGCAAGTCGTTTGTCTTCCTCCCGCGGTGCTTAGGTCAGCGCTCAACTCTGTGCTAGTGTAAGAGAGGACCTGCAGGTTTGGTGGTTGATGAGTGTCCACGTGCGTTTCATAAAGGCTTGTGTCTCTGTGCAGGAATTACGAAACAAGTTCTTTATAGCTTTAGGCATTTTAGGCTAAGAGTCCCTAAGTTGTGAAAAAGAGGGTATGTCATCTATATATAAGAACAGCTGAGCCGGGCGTGGTGGCGCACGCTTGTAATCCCAGTACTTGGGAGGCTGAGACCGGAGGATCCGGGTTCGCAGCTAGCCTCAGCTACTTAGTGAGGCCCTCCGCAACTTAGTGAGACCCGGTTTCAAAATAAAGAATAAAAAAAATAGGGCTGGGGGTGTAGTTTGGAGGTAGAATGCCCCAGGGTTCAATCCCCAGTACCGCAAAAAAAAAAAGAACAGCTGAAGTTTAGTAATATGAATATGAAGTCACATAAAAGTACTATTCTCCTTTTGTGGAAAGTTCAAAAACAAGCTTAGACAAAATATGATCTAGGTATACGTGTAAATGTGACAAAATTTCTCTTTATAGTATACATTGCATGTAATATAGGTGTATGCAAACACATATACATACGCATACCTACTTGCACAGGAATGATAAAAGAAACCAAGAGACTGCTAGTTCTGGGGGTGAAGTAGGAGAGATGGGGAACCTTTTATAGATGTAACTAGTAACAAGTATTTTTCTTGGGCTGGATGTTGTGTTCCTGCGTCATCTACACTTTCTTTTGGTGGTCATGGTACTCAGGATTGAACCCAGGGACTACTCCCCAGCCCTTTTTACTTTTTATTTTGAAATAGAGCCTCCCTAAATTTCTGAGGCTGGCCTCGAATCTGCGATCCTCTTGTCTCATCCTCCCAAGTACTGGGGTCACAGGCATGCACCACCACACCCAACTTACATGTTATCTTTGAACGAGTAGACAACTGTCATCATTTTATCCTGTGATCATGATGTTTATTACTAAGATATAAATTCTGAAAATCCTGAAAGAGCAATGTGACTTAAAACAGTGTCATTTCAAAAAGTAGTAATTCTGCAGTAATGAAATCTGCCTTAGTAATAATTTCTAATATAAAACTAGCCTACGAAAGTTGTAAATGTGTCTTTTTAAAAATGAGGCTTACTTTTGGTGTGTGTGGTACTGGGGATTGAACCCAGGGACAGTCTACCTCTGAGCTACACCCCCAGCCCTATTTTATTTTTTATTTTTTGAAACAGGGTCTCGCTAAGTTGCAGAGGGCCTTGCTAAGTTGTGAGGCTTGTCTTGAACTTGTCATCCGCCTGTCTTAGCCTCCAAAGTATTGGGATTACAAGTGTGTGCCACCACATCCGGCCTCTAGGCTTACTTTTAAGTAGACATTTCCTTTCCATAGTAGTTTGCTTCTTGATCTCTTGACTTAATCATTAAGCTCATTTCCAGTTTTTTTGGTATCAAATATCATTATTTTGCTCTTACTGTCATCAGTGACTCCTGACACCCCACTACCCCCACACACATTCCAGACTTCGGTTAGGGCTAGAATGTTGTGTTTCTGCACCTTCATATTTAAACTGTATATACTGTAGCATGCTTGAACTCTCTTGAAAGCATTTTAGTAATCCATATATTTGAAAAGAAATCACACAGAACACATAAAATCTTCAAAATATATTATGTGGAAAAATTAAGGAAACATTGAGGACATACTATAAAGTGCTCTAAAGAATACAAAGCTTAGAGAGCTTAGAAACTGCTGGATATAGATGTACAAAAAGTGTCCCTCAAAATATAGAAAGTGCTTTAATAGCTGGTTAAAATTTAAATTACATGGGAAGCATTAATTAAAGCTCATAAACTTAAGCCTCAGTGTACTAAGGTGAGGTGGCTCACCTACAGCCTATGGGCAAAATCCAGCCTGCTGCCTGTTTTTGTTATGTCCAGCAATATAAAGAGTTTTCATTTTTAAATGTAGAAAAATCAAAAGAAGAAAATATTTTGTGACGTGAAAAGTAAGATTCAAGTTTCATTGCCCATAAGGAGAGCTTCATTGGAGCGTGGCTACTCTTGGTTTACCCATCGCCCAGTTCAGGCTTTGCTAATGCTTGAATTGAGTATTGACAAAGCCGTCACACAGGGCCGGGCGTGGTGGCACACGCTTGTAATCCCAGTACTTTGGGAGGCAGAGACCGGAGGATCCGGGTTCGCGGCCAGTCTCAGCTCTCTCTCTCTCTCTCTCTCTCTTTCTCTCTCCCTCTTTCTCCTTAGTGAGGCCCTCTGCAACTTCGTGAGCCCAGTTTCAAAATAAAGTATAAAAAAATAGGGCCGGGGGTGTAGCACGGAGGTAGAACGCCCCTGCGTTTAATCCCCGGTACCGCAAAAAAAAAAAAAAAAAAGCCGTCACACAAAGCATCTTACTAACTGGGATCCCAGTTTGAAAAACACTGAACTAACTCTTACTGGGACGTTGGTAAAAGAGTTACTGAATGTTTGGCAGTGAAAAATGGATTTCAACAAAGATCGATATGTGGCATGCCCGAGCAACCCTATAGAGGCAGAGAAGAGCAGTAATATTGGGGATGGCTGTGGGAACACATACTAGAGAACCAGAAGCTATTGGGGAAAAATAGGATGAAAAAATGGGTTGGGGCAGATCACGGTGGGACAGAGTCCTAAGGAAGAGGAGTCGACAAAGGGAGAAGGATTGACTCAAATGCTGCAGAGCATCTCAGGTCAACAATTTGGGTGGAACATTGAGTTTGGCAGTTAAGATAGTACCTGGTCAAAGGTCACCTGTGATAACCTGTAAGGGAGACGATGGCGACAATGGGGCTGAACAGTGAGGGGCCAGCGGCACTCCTGGGGGAGCCCCTGGGATGAAGAGTGATGAGGACGCCAAAGGGAGCCGCAGGCGTCATTCATAACCTTTGAAATGGCTGGATTTGTTACTGGGCTCAGACACGGAACTGCTTCTCCGCTATGTTGATATGACCTTCAAGAAACCACGATATAACGTCCTCTCTTTCTCTTAACTTCAGTATTCTAGGACCGATCAGACATTTTGTCACGATGCCTGAAGTAAATACCAACCAGCTGGATGAGAAACAGGTCGAGCTCCTGGCAGAGATGTGCATTCTTATTGATGAAAATGATAATAAAATTGGGGCTGACACCAAGAAGAATTGTCACCTGAATGAAAACATCGAGAAAGGTACCATTTTTAAATATTCTCTGTTAGGAAGTGATTTGTCTAGGCGTTTCAGGTTAGCTGAGGAAAGTGTTCTGATAAAGGAGGTGCAGTTTGGCCGGGAGGTAGCTGGGGTCAGGGGCATTCTACGTCTGGATTATACCCCCAGCCCTATTTCATTTCTTATCTTGAAAGTAGGTTTCTACACACTGGCCTCAGACCTACAGTCCTCTCCTCTCAGCCTCCCAAGCATGAGATAAGCAATTCTTTTTTTTTTTTTTTTTTTTTTTTTTTTTGCGGTACCGGGGATTGAACCCAGGGGTGTTCTACCCCGGAGCTACACCCCCCGGCCCTATTTTTTATCCTTTTTTATTTTGAAACCGGGTCTCACGAAGTTGCGGAGGGCCTCACTAATTAACTGAGGCTGGCCGCGAACCCAGATTCTCCGGACTCAGCCTCCCAAAGTACTGGGATTACAAGCGTGCGCCACCACTCCCGGCTTGCAATTCTTAATCGTATATTTTGTCTTTGGTTCCAGTTAAATGGTGTAGTAGTAAAATCTGCCTTCCTGCCTTCCCTGCTGTTTCTTTCTACTTCGTGTCTTTTACTAAGCTACTTCAGAGTTTTTGTGGCTTTGTAAAACAGGAATAGACTGTTCCAGCATAATAGCAGTTGTCAAGCCTCTAAGTCTTTATTTCTAAAGAATGAAGAGAGACGTAGATATCATAAAGGGAAGGATGTGTCTTCACAGCTCCCCCAGGAGTCGAAGAGTAATGCCCTGAGCGAAATATTCCTGAAAGAGCGTTTGGCCTGTAGCAAAGCTGCCAAAACCATCATTTCTTTCACTTGGCAGCTAACTTTCCTGCTTGTGTGCAGAGGCTGTCCGGATAGACTGTGGAAACCAGCAGAAATGGCAGCAAGCCACTAGGAGTACTCTAAATTGCAAGGAGAGAATGGGACCAATAACCTGTATTTCATTTTATTTTATTTTATTTCTTTTTTTTTTTTTTTTTTTGCAGTACTGGGGATTGAACCCAGGGACATTCTACCTCCGAGCTACACCCCCAGCCCTATTTTTTTTTTTAATTCTTTATCTGAAACAGGGTCTCACTAAGTTGCAGAAGGCCTCACTAAGTAGCTGAGGCTGGCCATGAACCTGCAATCCTCCTGTTTCAGCCTCCCAAGTACTGGGATTACAAACGTGCGCCACCACGCCCAGCTTATAACCAGTATTTTATGATTAAATTACTTGTATTTCTTTTGCTTTCAGGATTATTACATCGAGCTTTTAGTGTTTTCTTATTTAACACTGAAAATAAGCTCCTGCTACAGCAGAGATCAGATGCTAAAATTACCTTTCCAGGTTAGTATACTTGATGTACAGGTAGATTTTGTTGGGACTGTATTCAACTTGACTTTTTATCACTCTGAACTTCCTGGAACCAAGGTCAAAAAGGGAAATCCTATAAATGGTGTAATTTCATATTCTACAAAAAATAAGCATATACAATGAGTTAAACCTAGAAAAACAGCAATAAAGAATAAGAACTGTTAAGGGATAGGTGTGTGTGTCCATGTCTATTTATATATATATATATATTTTAAGTTTGCATTATCTACATATTATGATAAAGAACTTAACCAATAAATGTCCATTTCACAAAATAATCACCCAGAGCCCATTATGACGGAGTTTAAATTTCTAAAAGTCATTTTACTTGTCTGTTACTTAGAAAACTTTTTCTTGATTTTTCAGAACTACTGTGATGAAAAGTTAACTTACATCTACATTAACATTTTCCAGGTTATTTTACCAATTCCTGTTGTAGTCATCCCTTAAGTAATCCCAGTGAGCTGGAAGAAAACGAGGCCATTGGTGTAAGACGAGCAGCGCAGAGGCGCTTGAAGGCTGAGTTAGGAATTCCCTTAGAACAGGTAACTGGTTTTATTTATTTCTTTTTATACATTTAGGTAACCAGTTTTATTGGACCACCGTACATGCTAAAAGCTAAACATATATTAAAATATTTTCTAATAAAATGCTTATTTAGATGAGCATGATGGTGCACACCTGTAATCCCAGTACTTGGGAGGCTGAGACAGGAGGATCGCAGGTTCAAGACCAGCCTCAGCCACTTTGCAAGACCCTGTTCAAAATAAAAAATAACAAAAGGGACTGAGGATGTAACTTGGAGGTAGAATGCCCCTAGGTTCAATTCCCAGTACCACAAAAAGAAAACAAAAAGGACTAGGGGTATAGCTCAGAAATTAAAATACTTCTGGGTTCAATACCCAGCACCAAGTAAATAAACAAATTTTTTATTTAAAAAGTTGTTTTTAGCTGGGCATGATGGTGCACATCTATAATCCCAGTACTTGGGAGACTTAAGACAGGAGGATTGCAGATTCAAGGCCAGCCTCAGCAATGTAGCAAAACTCTCAGTGACCTAGTGAGACCCTGTTTCAAAACAAAAAATATAGGGGGTGTAGCTCAGAGGTAAAATGTCCCTGGGTTCAATCCCCAGTACAGCAAAAAAAAAAAAAAATATAAAGGACTGGGGGTAGAGCTCAGAGGTAGAATGACTCTGGGTTCAATATCCAGCAGCACACAAAATAAAATAAATTAAAAGAATAAAAAGTTGTTTTTGGCCCTGATGGAGGTCAAGCCCAGCACCTTGCACATGCTAAGCCAGTGCTAAGCCCTACCACTGAGCTACACTCCCGACCCAATAAAAATTTTAATTTGTTTTTTTTTTTGCGGTACTGGGGGTTGAACCCAGGGGCATTCTACCACCAAGCTACACCCCCAGCCCTAATTTTTATTCTTTATTTTGAAACAGAGTCTCACTAAGTTGCAGAGGGCCTCACTAAGTAGCTGAGGCTGGCTGCAAACCCAGATCCTCCTGTCTCAGCCTCCCAAGTACTGGGATGACAAGTGTGCACCCACGCCCGGCTTTTTAAAAATTTTAAATTTAAGTGCAAGGGCTCTGTTTTGTAACCTCCTGAGTTACAAGTTAGCCCGAGAAGGCACCTTGAATGAAGAATATTATTTAGTTATGCATGGGGAAGGGAGGGACTAGGGAGGGAGTCAGGGGAAAGCTCACCAAGTGCTGTGTGCATGTATGTCACTATCACTGAACTCCATTATGATGTGTGACTGCAGTGCACCAATAAAAGTAAAAAATAAAGAACATTATTTAAATTTTTATTTCTTTCTTTTCTTTTTTTTTTGTGGTACTGGGGATTGAACCCAGGGGCATTATACCTCTGAGCTACACCCCCAGCCCTATTTTTTATCCTTTTTATTTCGAAACCAGGTCTCACGAAGTTGCGGAGGGCCTCACTAGGTAGCTGAGGCTGGCCGCGAACCCGGATCCTTCTGTCTCCACCTCCCAAGTACTGGGATTACAAGCGTGTGCCACCACGCCCAGCAAATTTTGATTTCTTAATATTGCCTGTCAGAATGCTCAGTACTGAGATGGATTTATCTGTTAACCAGTCTATGAGATTGACTATTACAAATGATCAGCCGGGCGTGGTGGCGCACGCTTGTAATCCCAGTACTTTGGGAGGCGGAGACCGGAGGATCCGGGTTCGCAGCCAGCCTCAGCTCTCTCTCTCTCTCTCTCTCTCTCTCTCTCTCTTGCCCTGTCTCTCTCTCTCTCTCTCTACCTAGTGTGGCCCTCTGCAACTTCGTGAGACCCGGTTTCAAAATAAAGTATGCAAAATAGGGCCGGGGGCCTAGCGCGGAGGTAGAACGCCCCTGCGTTCAATCCCCGGTACCGCAAAAAAAAAAAAAATGATCAAATCAAAGATGAATATTTTCTTGTGGAAATCTATAGGAATCTGAACTACAAATCTGATTGGGTGAATTGAAATACCTTTTTTTCCCTGTAATTGTCCTGTTTAAATAAGACCTTGATAAAGTATCTCTTACCTAGTTAAAAGGGTAATTTTTTGTTTTAGAAGTAATTTTAAAATGTGATTTTAAATATAGTTTTAAAAATATATAGTTCTGCTGTGCGTGGTGGCACACGCTTATAATTCCAGTACTTGGGAGGCTGAGACAGGAGGATCACAGGTTCGTGGCCAGCCTCAGAAACTTTGTGAGGTCCTCTGTAACTTAGTGAGACCCTGTTTCAAAATAAAGAATAAAATAATCAGGCTGGGGGTGGAGCTCAGATGTAGAAGGCCCCTGGGTTCAATCCCTGGTACTACCGAAAATAAAAAAAAATGTATATATATATATATATACATACACACACACGTATGTATACACACACACACACGCACACACACACATACACACTTCTAGTTTGAGTACTATTTTAAAAATATTTTGAAAAAAACAACTTATGTTTGTCCTTATGGAAAAACATTTAAACACATGAAATAATTTTTCCATGTAACCCCACTAGGTGACTAATTCTGCTGCTATACTATTGTTGTTCAAGATACTGATGAAATTGGTGAGTTAATTGTAGGTTGCTTTTTGTTGTTTATTTTATTTTATTTTATTTTATTTTATTTTATTTTTATGTCCTAGGTTCCTCCAGAAGAAATTAATTATCTAACCCGAATTCACTACAAGGCACAATCTGATGGTATCTGGGGCGAACATGAAATTGATTACATTTTGTTTGTGAGGAAGAATGTTACCCTCAATCCAGATCCTAATGAAATTAAAAGCTATTTGTATGTGTCAAAGGAAGAACTAGAAGAACTGTTGAAAAAAGCAGCCAGTGGTGAAATTAAGTTAACCCCCTGGTTTCAAATCGTCACAAAGAATTTTCTCTTTAAATGGTGGGATAACTTAAATCATTTGAACCAGTTTGTTGACCATGAGAAAATACATAGAATGTGAATGTACAGATGGATGATTATTGAACGTGTCATGACCTGGGAAACTTAGAATGATTTTTTTTGTTGTTGTTTTAAATCCGGTTCCCTGTTAGGATAACTCTCCTGTGATATATATGGATACCTGACAACCAGAATTTGTGTGGGAAAAAAAAAACTGAGTTATGTTTTTGTATTACATACCCCATATATATGCGCTGCTATTCGTAAAATACACTCATGAGAAATTATTGTAAAATGAAAACAAAATTTAATTTAAGTTGTCCAAATACATGGTTATGACAAATTTGAAGAAATAAGTAAAGTTCTTCATTTTCTCTATGTTTCAACAAACATTTTCAGAGCACTTTGCTATTTTACAGGTGCTTTATATGTAATTAAATTTATATCATAGGAAAAATGAGCAAGGGAAACTATATGCTTAGCTGCTTCAAAATAGTCCTAATTGACAGATTAAAGCTGGGCGTGGTGGTGTACACCTGTAATCCCAGTATTTGAGAGGCTGAGACAGGAGGATTGCAAGTTTGAGGCCAGCCTCAGCAGTTTAGTGAGACCCTTAGCAACTTAGCAAGACCCTGTTTCCAAATAAAAAATAAAATAGGGCTGGGGGTGTAACTTGGAGGTAGAATGCCCCTGGGTTCAACCCCCAATTCCACAATAAATAAATAACAGATTAAGTTGGAAGAGCAGGTTCAAGGGAATTTAACGGTGCAAAGTCATCCCTCAGTATGCACGGGGGATCAGTTTCAGGACTCCCCCTTCATATCAAAATCTGAAGATGCCCAAGTCCCTTATAGAAAATGATGTAGTAAGCTGGGTGTGGTGGCGCATGCCTGTAATCTCAGTACTTGGGAGGCTGAGACAGGTGGATCACAGGTATGAGGACAGCCTCAGCAACTCATGAGACTCATCAACCTAGCAAGACCCTGTTTCTAAATAAAAAATAAAATAGGGCTGGGGGTGTAGCTCGGAGGTAGAATGCCCCTGGGTTCAATCCCCAGTCCTGCAAAAAAAAAAAAAGAAAATGATGAATCCTTGGATACGTATGTAACCTGCAGACCTGGAAGCCAACTGTATATCCTAATTTCTGTCATTCTAAGTTGATTTTATGGCTTAAACATTCTGGAAGTAGTTTTGATTCTTAAAGTTAACTTCTAGTAATGATCTTGATGAGTTTAAATTTTGTTTTAAATGGCGTTTGCAACGTAGCAAAGTAAGTTTTCAGAATGACAGTGGACAGCCAGGTTACTCATAAAATGGGAATTGAGTCATACTTTACGAAAGCTAACAAAATCCTCGGCACTGTTGTCATTTTGTCTGAACAGTTTGTTGTAGGGCTCCATCCTGTTGAGGATGTTGAGCAGCATCCTTGGGCTCGGTACATAAAATGTCATTTAGCACCCTTCTGCTTTGACAACCAAAATTATACCAGATATTGCCAAATGTCCTCTGGGGGCAGAGCCACTCCTGGCTAAGGACCACTGCTCCACAGTCAGTGCGGTTCCCTGAGCAACAGAGAGGAAGGCTAAGGTTGGTGTTGCATAGATTCTGGTTATGGAATCAGTATATATTCAAATTGTACCTTCATTAATGCACTTTTTAAAACTTGCCATAGATTTCTCAAATTTGAACTCTTGAGACAGTTTTATTATCCTTAATTGCTGTATAATGAATAAAGAAAAATAAAGTGCTATTTCTTACAAAGCTAAATGTTTTATAAATTCAATTTCTTGTTAATCCTGAACAGTTAATTTATAATTTCAGACTATGTAACAAGTATTTTATTGAAAAGTAAATAAAAATTGCCACATTTTTATACTATTGTTTAGTTTGTTAAAATGTTAATACAATCATAGGTTAATCTGCCTGTAGTATCTTTTGTGTGTCTGTGTTTGTGTGTGGTCCTGGAGATTGAACCCAGGGGCATTCTGCCTCTGACTACACCCCCAGCCCTATTTTATCTTTTATTTTAAAACAAGGTCTCACTACATAGTGGAGGGCCTTGCTAAGTTGTTGAGGCTGGCCTTGAACCTGCAATCCTCCTATCTCAGCCTCCCAAGTATTGGGATTACAGGCGTGCACCACCACACTCAGGTAGTTTTCTTACTTGACCCTAACAGATGGGGAGAGGCAGCTTTCTGAAGCTGAGAGGCACATTAGCAGGTGACTGGGGCATACCTAGAATAGTGCTCAGGGGAACCTTGTCCTTCTCTATCCATTCCCTTGGGGATGCTTGATCTAAATGTTTGCATTCCCTCAGTTGGGTCAGTCCCATCTGCTGGACCCTTACCATGGTGGATCCCTTGTGGGATAAGGTACCCTGAGTCCCTTGACAGGTGGATGATTAATCTCTTCTTTTTCTTAAATTTTAGACATACCTCTTTATCACCCCCACAACTGCGTGCTTTTTCAGCCCTAAATATGCACTTCTCTTACACATTTTACAGAGGGAACTTGAGCATATATTTTTGTGCATTTAAATATCCTGACAAGTAAACCGGGCGTGGTGGTGCACGCGTGTAATCCCAGTACTTGGGAGGCTGAGACTGGAGGATCACAGGTTTGTGGCCAGCCTCAGCTACTTAGTGAGGCCCTGTTTCAAAAATTAAAGAATGAAAAATAGGGCTGGGGGTGTAGCTTGGAGGTAGAATGCCCCAGGGCTCAATCCCCAGTACCGCTAAATAAATAAATAAAAATATAAATATAAATAAATATCCTGATAAACCGGGCATGGTGACACACACCTATAATTCTAGTACATGGGTGTACTAGACAGGAGGATCGCAGGTTCAAGGACAGTCTCAGCAACTTAAGACCCTCAGCAACTTATACCCTTTCTCAAAACAAAACAAAAAAAAGGGCTGGGGGTATAGCCTGGAAGTAGAACACCTCCCTAGTACCACAAAACAAACAAAAATTATCCTGACAAACAGCTTTCAGCTTTACAATTTTCAAATACTTCATGTTTTATCATTGACATGAGACTCCCAAATTTTAATCTTCAGCACAGAATTCTCTTTTATATTTATAAACGTGAATGGAAAGCTGGGTGTGGTGTGTACGCTTGTCATTCCAGTACTTGGGAGGCTGAGACAGGAGGACCACAGGTTTGTGGCCAGCCTCAGCTACTTAATGAGGCCCTCTGCAACTTAATGAGACCCTGTTTCAAAATAAAGAATAAAATTAGGGCTGGGGGTGTAGCTCGGAGGTAGAATGCCCCTGGGTTCAATCCCCAGTACCTCAAAAATAAATAAATAAAAATAAAGGTGAATGAATAATCAAACTGGTACATCCAGACAATGTGGTATTATTGAGTGCTAAAAAGAAATCAAGCTACAAAAAGACAAAGAGGAAGCCAAGATGCATATTGTTAAGAGAAAGAAGTTAAGGAAAAGGCTCTATACTGTCCAATTCCAACCAGTAAAGGGAAAACGAAAAATAAGTGGTTGAGGTGGGAGGGGGTGCATTGTGGGGCACAGGGTTTTTAGGGCAATGAAACTACAATGCGTATACTATAACAATGGATATGTGGCATTATACAATTGTCCACACCCATAGAATGTGCAACACCAAGAGTGAACCCCAATATAAACCATGTGCTCTGGGTGACGGTCGTGTGTTAATGTGAGTTCATCAATATAACAACATACTCTGGTATGGGGTGTTGATAATGGGAGTGGGGGGGCAGGAGCTACACGGCAGCTCCCTGCGCTTTCCACACAATTTGTGACTCTGATCTGGTCTATATCTAAAATCCCAGTATACTTGGGAAGCTGAGACAGGAGGATCACAGGTTCAAAGCCAGCCTCAGCAACTTAGCAAGACCCTCAGTTACTTAGAGAGACCCTGTTTCAAAATAAATGAAATAGGGCTGGGGGTGTAGCATGGAAGTAGAATGCCCCTGGGTTCCATCCCATGTTTGTATGAGTGTGTACTCTTTACACACACATGCACTATTTATACACACACACACAAGATGTTTGTATATATTGCTCACAAACATACACACACACACACACACACACACACACACACACACACATGGGTTGGTTGTTTGCAGTACTGGGGATTGAACCCGGGGCATTCTACCTCTGAGCTCCACCCTCAGCCCTTTTTATTTTTTATTTGGAAACAGGGCCTCACTAAGTTGCTGAGGCTAGGCACAAGCCTGCGATCCTCCTGTCTCAGCCTCCCACATACTGGGATTACAGGTGTTCGCCACCATGCCTGGGAGAAAGTTATTTTTAAAAGCATTCAATCAGGCATTAAACAAATAAAAAGGCACTTCACCTCGTCATTCACTGGGTAAATGAAAATTAAAAGCAGAGTTGAAAGGACTGACACTACCGGGCAGTGACGGGCTGGGCAGGGCCTGCAGCTCCACTATGTTGAGAGTAGACCCTGGGCTCCTGTCCACACTGCGTGGCCTCTGAGGACCAGGGTTGGGCCTGGCAAGACGCAGAGCTGTGTGGCGGCTGCAGCTCCTCGGTTTCCATGTTGCTAACAGCATTTACACCTTTAGCCCTTTGTATTTGGAGCGTGGCTCTCAATCAGACCTTGACCCTGGTTTGCAGATCCACTGGCATTGTTCCTGAGCCAGGAAATCCTTGACATTGTCATGGTTCCTCCAGAAGCTGGACGTTCCTGAGATGCTCACGTTACCCTATTAATACAGGGTGCAACCGAGTTCAGTTCGTTCTTTCCTGGAGCCTCTATTGCAGGTCCAGCTCGCTCACCCTGCGAACCCCTGCAGAACAGCTAGAACCAGCATATCCATCTTGGTGCTTCCTGCAATGGATTGCTACCAGCAATGAAAGAACAAACTTCTTACATATGACAATATGAGTAAATCTCACAGGTTCATCTGAGTGTAAAAAGCCAAGTAGAAAGCCGGGCGTGGTGGCACACTCTTGTAATCCCAGTACTTGGGAGGCGGAGACTAGAGGATCCGGGTTCATGGCCAGTCTCAGCTACTTAGTGAGGCCTCCGCAACTTAGTGAGACCCTGTTTCAAAATAAAGAATAAAAAATAAGGCTGAGGGTATAACTCAGAGATACAATGCCCCTGGGTTCGATCCCTAGTACTGCAGGGGGAAAAAAAAGCCAAGTCCAAAAAGAGTAAATCTCATGTTGTTAAAGATCAAAAGGCCATAACCCAGTCGTCACAAAAACCAGAGAGACAAGGTAAGTTTTAAGAGCAAATTAGAAGCCTTTATTTACCAGCCGGGATGGAGGCCCAGGTCTGAAATCAGACCTCTGAGCTACTCTGTGCCCTTCTCCAGGGGTCAGGGGTTTTATAAGGAAAAAGACTATGTACAGATGGCTTCGTGTGAGTAGTCACGTACGAGTCTTCTTCAAGGTAAACAAGCAAGACACTGGGATGCAGCAATGCAATTACTTTAGGAATGTTAATAGCCAATGACAGGCACAGCAGACCCGGGTTTGGGATCAGGTCAGTACGACCCAGTTGGCAGGAGTTTACGACCGAATTTATGACCGACCCATAAGTTAACCCTATTTGGGGGTCGTAACTTAACTTTCTCATGCTTTTACTTTTTCGGGAGTTTCCACAATGTGATTCCAATGACGCACATTCACGTTCAAAAACAGGCAAAGGGTTCCTGAAAAAAGCTGTCTCTGGGGCGGTCCAAGATGGTGACTAAGGGAGATACCACGTTACGATCTCTCTGAGACTTGGGTCTCAATTGCCGTGGAAGCAACTTCTTGACAAGAGAAGAAAAGTGTTCTGAGTGAGCCCCACCCGCTAGGGAGAGTTGGAGAGCTATAGACTGGCGGAATTTAGATTCAGACTCCTGATGGGAGTTTATACCACTTTATTTTCACACTTCACACCAGGTATGGGAGTCATAACTCTGCAGCCGAAATTCGGCAGGGGAGCTTACCAGAACGCAGTTTCTTCTCCAGGTTCTTGGGTTGTCACCGTTGGTGGGAACAAGCCAGCAGTCGTGGAGCACCGTGACAGGGAGTTTGGTAACTCACTTGACTTGGAGCTGGGGGCTCACTGGGCCTAATTCTCTCGGGCCTTATATACTATTTGAGTGGGGGTCTTATCTTAATTAGGCATATGCTCTTTAAGCTGAGGCTGGGCATGCGCAGTTACATCTAGTGCTACGATTGCATCAGCCGGGGGGAGAGGGCATTAAACATACCTTATCACTCAAGCCAGACCTGGGAGGGTCCCGGGCTGTCATTTTGGGTGTTTCACTTTAACTCACACACATTTGCCTCAGAATGGCAGCACTTATGTCAAGCAATTCACAATTCAAAAAGCATGTCCAAAGGCACTCTCCACAAAAAGCAACAAAAACTTGAACTAAACAACGAAAAATTTGAAATGTAATGGAATCAAAGCCAGAAGACAAAACAGAGGAAAGTAAAAAGCTCCAAGTGCCTTACCTAAGGAAAAGCGGCGGCGCCATCTTGGCCGGACCGCGCCAGCTGCTACCGGCACCGCAGCTCCACACGCCGCCGGCAGAGAAGCCAGAGACTCGTTGGAAGTTCAGCAGCTGCAGGTCAGCAGAGATGAAAGCAAGCAGCGGCTCCTCCACACTCAAAACACCAAACAGCGGCGGCAACGGCGGCTACAGTGTCGCCATCTTGGCAGGACCTTACCAGGCAGCTACCAGCATTGTGGCTTCCATACAAGATCAACGGAGATGCCAGCGACCTGCTGTGAATCCAGCAGCTGCAGAATAGCAGCAGTGAAGGGGAGCAGCGACTCGCGCCATGCATGACACAGACCCGAACTGCTGCGTCTGTGGAAGCGGCGGTGGCGCCATCTTGGTTGGACCACACTGGAGGCTGCCGGCATTGCAGTTTCTGCAGACCACCAACAAAGAAGCCAGGGAGCTCTTCTAAAACCAGCACTTCAGAGCAGCAGCGACAAAAGCGAGCAGCAGTTTGATCCACGCTCGGCAGAGTCCCCAGGGCCCGGAGGCCTGACCAGAACCTGTGGCAGCAGCTGAGCCCCCCGCCCAGAGATTAAGAGCCATGCTCAACGAGACCATAAGTCAACAAGCCGCCCCAGGGGGAGACCACCCAGCGTGGACACAGGGACTCGCAGGGTCTGAGACTGTGCAGATTGCCCCAACAGAGGTGGGAGTGGGGTCTGCTGTGGGACGTGGTAGAAATGTGGATAAGCAGACAGTCCCTGGTGACACTTGGGTGGGACAGATTTGCAGCCCACGTGTCGCAGCACCCTTATAGAGTCTCCGGGGATCACCACAGGACATACACCTGTGGTACCTGAGGAAAACTTGGACCAAACCAGCCCTCTCTGTGGAAAACGTGGAGTTCCATGTTTGCACAGAATCGGGTCAAAGCAACATCTGCCGCTTCTGTAGGCAAAGAGAGACACAAGCCCGGGGCACCCTGTTGGTGACACCTGCCATAGGTGTAGACAGAGAGAGACATAGGGACAGCCCAAGTGGAGACCACGGAGACCCACATTTGCAGTGAGAGGGGCAATAGCAGCACTGGTCGCCTGCACAGGTAGTGAGAGGCACCAGGCAAGGGTCCCAATCACTGAAGGAGACCAAGAATTGGGTCTGCAAATGGACACTATACCAAGCAAGTGAGAATAACCATTCAGTAAAGGCTACTCACCTCTAAGGCTCACCTAGTAGCAACTATCTACCTCCAGGATAAGAAACTATAAAGGGAGAGAGATTAGACATAGGAAACCTACAGAGTGAGAGAGAGAGAGAGAGAGAGCAACCAAAAGCAACAAAGGTATAAACATAAAAAACCTGAAATCATGAGAAGGAAGAATAGCAAAGAAACAATGAGCTCCCACAACCCCACAACAACAGAATCTGCCAACACAGAACTGCAAAGATTGCCAGAAGTACAATTCAGTACTTTAAGAGTAGAAATGATACAGGATTTCAGAAAAGGATTTAGAGAGAGCCTGAAAGGAATCAAGGATCAAATAAACAAAGAATCTGACACCCTGAAGAGGAATCAAAAAGAAGCTCTGAAGGAAGTGAAGGATGCAATAATTGAAATGAAGGCATCAAAGCCAGGCGTGGTGGCGCACGCTTGTAATCCCAGTACTTGGGAGGCTGAGACCAGAGGATCTGGGTTTGCGACCAGCCTCAGCTACTTAGTGAGGCCCTCCACAACTTAGCGAGACCCTGTTTCAAAATAAAGAATAAAAAATAGGGCTGGGGGTGTAGCCCAGAGGTAAAATGCCACTGGGTTCAATCCCCAGTACTGCAAAAAAAAAAAAAAAGAAAAAAGAAAAAAGAAATGAAGGCATCAATACAGACCATCAACAATAGACTAGACCACATGGAAAACAGAATCTCACTCTTACAAGATGACCTCTCCAAAAATGAATGCATAGTACATAAATTAGAAAAAACAATTCGACAGCATGAATTGGACATTGAAGAGATCTCAGCCAGTCTTAAAAGAGCAAACATAAGAATAATAGGCAGAGAAGAGGGAATAGAAGCTGAAACCAAAGGAATCAATAATCTATTCAGAGAATTAATATTAGAAAAATTTCCAAACATAGACAAAGAGGTCAACACACAGGTACAGGAAACATATAGGACCCCTAATAGACAAGATCAGAGAAGAGATTCACCACGCCACATAATACTCAAAATGATTAATGTAGAGGCCAAGGAGAGAATCTTAAAGGCAGCGAGAGTAAAAGACCAAGTAACATTCAGAGGCAAACCAATAAGAATCACTCCCAACCTTCCAAACCAAGTCATGAAAGCCAGGAGGGCCTGGAGGGACATAATCCACACCCTGGAAGAAAACAACTTCCAGCCAAGATTTATCTACCCAGGAAAATATCTATCAAATTTGATGGGGAAATAAAAACCTTCATGACAAACAGAAGCTGAAAGACTTTATGGATTCCAAACCAGCACTAGAGAAAATACTCAAAGAGATTACTTACAAAGAAGAAATAATAAGGAAACGCCAGAACTGGAGAAACAGTGATTTCCATCAAACAAACAACTAGGCAAAGAACAAACACTACCTCAAACAGAAATTAAAACTCAAAATGTTAGGAATGAAAACCCATCTCTCAATAAACACGCTGAATATAAATGGCCTCAACTCCCCAATCAAAAGACATAAGGTGACAAAATGGATTAAAAATCACGATCCATCTATATGCTGCCTGCAAGAAACACACCTTACAAATAAAGATACATACAAACTAAAGGTGAAGGGATGGAGCAAGGTAATCCATGCTAATGGAACTCGAAAACAAGCAGGAGTAGCAATTATGATATCAGACAAATTAGACTCCAAACCTAAACTTATCAGAAGAGACAAAGAAGGTCATTTCTTACTGGTAAAAGGAACAATCCAGCAAGAGGATATAACAATAGTCAACATTTATGCCCCAAACATAGGTGCAACTACTTTCATAAAAGAAATTCTTTGTGACATTAAATCACACATAGATCTCAATACAATAATATTGGGAGACTTCAATACTCCTCTCACACCACTAGATCGATCTTCAAGTCAAAAGGTCAGTAAAGATGCCTCAGACCTAAGGAACACCATAAACCAAATGGACCTAGTAGACACATACAGAATATTCCACCCAACTACAACTGAATTCACATTTTTTTCAGCTGCTCATGGAACCTTCTCTAAAATAGACCATATCCTAGGCCACAAAATGAGTACTAG
>PVJS01021108.1:0-31857 GCA_004027185.1 Glis glis
GTGTCCGCGCCGGGGTGTGTCCTGTTTCAGTGACAACCCAGAGTGGCGTGGGTCTTGGGTGGTGGCGCCGGAGGGTATCCAGGCTCTAAAGCGTAGCACAGAGGCTCCTGGCGCAGGCCGCCGAGGTGGTGCAGAGGCTGTCAGGGTTACTCCGAGGCCTGGAGCAGAGGCTGCCAAGGTGAGGCCAAGGCTTGGGGCGGGCACAGAGGCCGCCGAGGTGATGCTGACGCTGCCAAGGTGGCGCGGAGGCCTGGTGCGGGTGCAGAGTCTGCCGAGGTGGCACGGTGTGGGGGGATCCAAGGCCCGGGGCAGGCCCAGAAGATGTCAAGGTGACGCGCGGAGAGGCCGGGGTCTGGTACCTGGTGCAGGGGCCCCCGAGGTGGCTCAGAGGCTGCTAGAGTGGCGCGCGGGGACGCCAGGAGTCCGGTACCTGGCACACAAGGGGCCCGGCGAGGTGGCGGGGGGCTTCCGGGGTGGGGCGCGCGCGGGCAGTCCAGTACCTGGCACACAAGGGGCCCGGCGAGGTGGCGCGGGTGGCTGCCGGGGTGGGGCACGCGCGGGCGGTCTGGTACCTGGCGCACAAGGGGCCAAGGATCCTAAATATTGAGAGATTCTTGAAACAACCTATTCAAATGTACTGAATTTAGCAATTCTCAAATGTTTTTGTCAATTAATATCATTCTTTTTGAAATACTGTTTCTTGGGATACATGTGCTAATACACCAGAAAATGAAATATGCTGGACTATTCCATTATATCCATTTTAAGCCTACTGTGTCTCAGGCAAACAAATATGCATATGAGACTTGTCCTGAATGCTTTGCAGTCCTTTCAAATTCAAAGACAAACATTTTCTTATGGATTGATAAAGATGAGAACTCAATCAAAAGCCTAATAAAACAAAAGAATCTTCTGTTTATTAAATCACATCCCTTGATATTAAGTACCTGTGTGTTATTTACTGACTTCATATTTGTGGATTTTTTTCTATTATCTTCCCCCCCCAAATTACTTATTATTATTTGGAGACACATGAAAATAAAATTACAGTTTTCTTTAGACAAAAAAGTCACTGTCAATTAATTATTGTTACACAAGAGAAATCTTGGTAATAAAGCCTGAATACATATTGTGTTCCGCCTGCTTATAAAAGAAGAAAACCATGCATATAAACATACTACATAAGGAGATGAAAAGTGCTATCATTTGGGACCATCATTTGCTAAAATGTTAAATTGGCTTTCACAATGACTACAGAATGCTCCTCAGGATAAAATTTTAAATGTATTTCATGATATCTTGCTGGGTATTTATTGGCTAATATCACAGGTCAAACATCATTATCAGGATAAAATACGTTAAACAGGACATTCTTAGACAAAAAAAAGAATTATTAGTCTTTATAAAAACAAATATTAATGAAACAAGTGATAATGTGACTGCCCTGTATGTACAGAATAACCACAGGCAGTTCAGAAAGGCCTTGCTCTGCATTCAGCAAATCTATACCTGATGGTTTCTTGCAGTACTGGGAAAAGAGGGGACAGAGTGGTCTCAGAGAAACAGAAAACAGGAGAAAGGGCATTTTAAGGGGGGTGGTATTTTAAGAATACAATAAAAAGATTTTGAAATGGAAAAATTGCTAGTAAACATTTTATGGTTTTGTAGTTAGTTTATAGAAAATAAAACTACAGGGAAGTGGCTGTACATTTCAAGTATATGATCCTACAGATGATTGTGCCTTGCTGTTCATCATTTTCACAAGTTTCAGTATGAGAAGAAATGGACTTTCCTTGGAGCAAGAAGTTTTCATTGAAGAGAGAATGAATTGCTAATAGGTATTAAAAACTGACATATGAGGCTGGGCATGATGTACACGCCTGTAATCCTAGTATGTGGGAGGATGAGACAGGAGGATTTCAAGTTTGAGGCCAGCCTCAGCAATTTAGCAAAATCCTGTTTCAAATTAAGAAATAAAATAGAGCTTGGGGTGTAGCTCAGAGGTAGAACACTCTTGGGTTCATTCCTCACACACCAAAAAAAAAAAAAAAAATCCTGACATATGGTACAAGGAACATTCTGTAACCAAGTGTGGCACAGACTACATGATATAGCCATGGTCTAGCCAAGTATAAAGAAAGGAAGAATACTTCCAATGGAGGAACAAGGTACATTTTATATGGGCCATTGAATATGAATTGAACTTGAAGTGTGTAATAGAAAGGTTATCTGAGAGTGTCGCTGAATTCAAAATAACTAAGAAGTAAGGAAGACATAAGAAAATATTTAAACATTTTACTAAAATTTACTTATCATTTTTTATCTCTTGATAACATTGAGAAACTTTTATACCAAGCACTGTTCTAAATGCTTTACATAAAGTAATTCATCTAAATCTCATAACAGTGCCATGAAATTATTCAGGCCCTAATAATGTCATCTCTTTGAAAATGAGAAAAATAGAGAGCCAATAGTAGACTGACTAAGTAATGCTGCTACTAAATCACTGAGGTAGGTTTTAAATACTGATTGTTTGGTTTTAGAGATCAAGTCCTTCACTATTTCACAATGTGTTCTCTTTCTCAAATCACACATAGGCATATCCACATACCAAATTAGACATGTCAATTCCAGAATGTAGGATTCCTTTTATAATTCCTACCTTAAGAATAACTTGGTCATTCAATAAATGTGATTACTTTGAATACTAAAAGACACAGTGTTTTCTTTCTTTTTGAAGGATCACTTCATAAAGGGTGTGTGCAGACAGAAAAGCAGTTGAAACTAAATTAAAATATTGTTTGAATAGTACAAGCAGTAAGACTATAAATACAAATAAAGAAGTTACATGAATGATTTAGCTATGAACGTATAGAGCTAAATGTGCATATCATCTTTCCCTTTCCTTATTTTACCTATTTTAAGTATATAAGCCCATTATTTCTAGGGTCATTTATGTTTCAGTCTGTTGTTCAAACTCACACAAATATTTAAACCCTTGGCAACCTGTTAATAATTGGACTCTGTGCTAATAAAATAGTGACATTAGAATTGACATTGTGTTTCATATTATAAATGAATGCATAGAAGTGAGACGGAATCCATTGATTATTTGCTACTAGCACCCTTTATTTTGGCTTCAATAGTAACTCCCTTAATTGCATATCTTGGCATGGTTATCTGATTTTGCTTTCAAGTGTTACAGTTCATTTTTTTTTCTTGCAAGCCTAATAGAAGAAAATAATGCTTCCATTATTTTTTCCTTGCCTTGAATTCAGATTTACAAATTCTACTCAATAGGAAAATGTTTCTCCAAACAGAAACTACCACAGCCCTGTAAACTAGAAGCCTTGTGGTGAATCTGAAGGATTTATACAAACCTCAGCAATCATGCATAGGCATGAGGTTTTCTGATTTACTCCCCACCACCAAAAAGTACTTTTCTTATTAAGCCCTTCCATTTGGAGTCACATCTTTGTCACTTAGGGTACAGAGTCTCTAAAAAGTGAAACACTCCCTTAACTTTTCATCCCAGCTTGATTGCAAAACTCTCTGGTGGAAAATTAGGTAGTTTGGGTAGTGCATTGACTTGTGCAGATGAAGAGGCACCCTAATAGTCTGAGGAGTTAATATGCTCTCCTAATACCCTCCTGCTGCAAATTGGCTTTAGAATGCCCTAGTGACCCCAAAACATCCATGTTCAAGTGCATCTTTTTACACTTAGAGATAGAAAGAGTAATTTTAGCCACTGAAGAAAATTTAAAGTAGAGACTGCTCCATTGGCTAAATCATCTTTGGGGGCAAATGAGAAATTTTTAAAGCTGCATACACTTGGGAGAAAAACCTACAAAATAATACCCCAGTGGTCTGAAGGTAATAATGCTACCCCTCCCCAACACACACACACACACACACACACACACACACACACACACACCACCACCACCACCACCACCACAGTTGAGACCCTTCCTTTATTGTAAGGAGACAGATAGGGACTTCTTCTTCCAGGTCAAAATGCAGAGAGCAGGCAGTAATTGGATTAAGAGGCATCAAGTAAATAAGGAAAAATAATGGCAAAAATGATTGAGTTCTTTCCGGCATCATCTTCAAGGCTGAACTTTAAAGTATTAACAATTTGGTGGCTCAAACTTTTTGGTATTCTGGATATTTTTCATTTCTGATCTGTAATAATTTGACACTGTGGGGAAAAGAACAAGTTTTCCTGTTTTGAAATATGTAGAAGTGAAACCAACAGCTCTGTTTGTGCTACAGCTCATTAAAGATGCAAATTAAAAATATCAAAAAGCATGGAGATTTGCTTAACCTTTTGCCAAGTGTAAATCTTTAATCTGATCTTAATATGAACTTTCTATTGATTTGCTTTAAGTTTAATAACACAATGAAAAAAATAACACACTGAACTTGAGAGATTTTAACAGTACCTTTAGTGGTCAAGTATTGCATTTTAGAATTGATAGAAGAAGGTTAATTTGAAATCCAGTCAGGAAATCTTATTATATTGCACAACATATATCTGCTTTAGTGAAGAACTGACAAACTGCAATGCCTCTGAGGAAAAATTCCACTAAATTAAAAGCAAGATTAATGTACTTGGAAATGAATTTGCATTCAACTGTAAAACAATGCTATTATGACAACTTTTATTTTTTAATATTACCAGTCATTTCTGAGGTTGCCATTACTAAATTAGAAGGTTATATAATGCAAAATGGAATTGAGGACATTTAAGGTTCGGCAGAGTTTTATTTGTAAACAATAGCTTTCAGTATTTTATTGCTGGGTTACTTTTGAATATTTTTGTTTTGTTTTCATTTATAATAAACTTAAATTAGCCATGGTACATTAAAAATTAAAAGTATGCCATGTAGGCAAACAGCCACCGCTATAACCTTAGGGATATGATTTAACTTAGCAATTTCAGAAGTAGTATTAATAAAAACAATACAATATCCAAATGACAAGAAAATAGGGCAGTCCTTCATACTTGCAAAAGCCATTCCTTTCATCTTCTTTAAGAAATGGATTCACAAAACATGTCACAATTATTTGAAATCATCTAGAATACCAGAAAGAATAGTTTGAGATCACTTTATCACATTCCAAAACACAGTCTATCTCTGACACTGTAAATTAGTCACTACTAAAAATAAGACATGGTGATTAATTACCTTAGAGAATATCTGCCAGAATTACCAGTCACTACAACCAGATTTCTTACTGACATAATTTCTACCCTGATATAATTTAAACTCAGGCTTTACCACTTCAGATAGTTGAAGGCATAATCCTTATGATCACAAAATAAGTAAAACATCTCTGAAGGATGTCTTCATCATGCTAACAGAATAACCAGGAAAATAAATGTGTCAGTAAATACTCGCAGATATCAAATGCTAATTTTATCCATGTATTACACTATTTCAAAGATGACCAGTCAGGGTGCTTTTTATCATTGACAAATAGGACTTTCGTTTCTAAAATTCTAATCTGATTTTTATCCCCAGCTGTTTAAAATTGTCATTGGGTTTTCTTTGTCTTTTTATTTTCTATTTTTCCCATTCAAGGAGAATTCAGTCCATAAAATGAGATGAGTATAATATAGTTATTGGATTAATGTGATCACAGTCCTAGTATGATAGTCCATTGACATGAAAAATTAATTTTTAAAGATCATTCTTGAAATTTAAGTCAATTTTATATTCTGAAAATTGAGCCATTTATTTACTCATGTAATCAGATAAACTATTTCATATTTTGAGGATTGAAAACTTAGTCAAATTTTGATTTTTCAATTCATACTGTGTTATATTTGTGAACATTTCACATCTCTGATGTGTACAGCTATTTACTGCTTGCAGTAGTAAAGAATTCTGCCAATAATAAAATGGCTATTTTCAGAAATTTGTTTGAAGGACATTGAATAATGTTTGCAGGGAAGTCTGTTCTCTCTGGGAGTTATTTTGTTTCTCCACATGGAAATAGATTCAAATGCTCCTATGGCTTTCCTTCCATATCCATTTTCCACACGATATCTAGAATATTTTTTAATAATTAGGAACTCAGATGAGTTCAGTCTCCCAATAAAAACAGTTTAAAATAGCCTTGTTTCAGCCGGGCGTGGTGGCGCACACTTGTAATCCCAGTACTTGGGAGGCTGAGACAGGAGGATCTGGGTTCGCGGCCAACCTCAGCTACTTAGTGAGGCCCTCTGCAACTTAGTGAGACCCTGTTTCAAAATAAAGAATAAAAAATAGGGCTGGGGATGTAGCTTGGAGGTATAATGCCCCTGGGTTCAATCCCTAGTACCGCAAAAAAATAAAATTGCCTTGTTTCTACTGATGATATAATACAAAAATCTTAACACAAAAACTGGGTCCTAGAATATCCTTTTCATATCCACCTGTTAGACTTTATTTTTAGCCTTAGTTTCCCTGACTACTTATTTTCTCCACCTGAATTGTTGAATTCTCTACCAATATCCCTTCAATCTTAATCTCTTAAATTATTATTAAAGAAATGTTTTCCTTTCCCTTACTAACATACCACCACCACAATTACCTCAATACCATCATTAATAATAGCATTTTCTTAAATATTTTTGTAGTCATAATTTCTTTGTGGTAAGACAGAAAATAAATAGTATATTTTTCTTCATCAAAAATATACAAATATACACAACTCTATTTGTAGTTAGGTATTGCCATATATATCAGAGTTTACATAGATGTATCACCTAATGAATATAAGGGAAAAATTGAGGATAAACCTCAGGGACTATAATGAATACGTCTTCTCTACCCATACATTATCACTGTATTACTAAAGACCCATTTACTTCAATTACTTTTACCCAGTAAATCATGTCTATCCTTGAGCAAGATGTTAAAAGGCATACTATACTAACAAAGGCAAACAAATAAACAAAAACAGTTTGAAGACTTCGAACAAGCCTTAAAAACAAAGACAGATATAGAAAAAAAATGAAATTATTGAATAAGGAATTTGAAAAAAAAGATCATCATAAATATTCAGGGCTTTACTGAAAAATAGATAACATGTAAGAATGAAAAATAACATAAGCAGAGAGATGGAAATTTTATGACAGAATCAATAAGAAATACTAGAGATCCAAAACATTGTAAAAGAAATCAATGTTTTTGATGAGATCATGAGAAGATTAAATATGAAGAAAGAATCTCTAAACTTGACAATGTAACAAGTAGAAATGTCCAAAACTAAAAAGCAAAACAAACAACAACAAAGAAAACAGAGAAACAGAATATCCAATATACTACAAAATGATGCTACAATTACAAAATGTAAGTGTACAAATAATCAAACTATCAGAAGAAGAGAGAAAAGAACAGAAACAAACTTTGAAGCCAAATAACTAAAAAATTTCCCAAATTTGTGCCAGATACCAAATCACAAATCCAAGAAACTCAGAAAACATTAAGCAGGATGAATGCAAAAACAAGCATACAAACAAAAATCCTGTATATTTAGGCATATCATATTAAGATAAGAGATGAAAAAATTCATAAAAGATGATGGGAGAAAAATATCTGATTGACAAAGGAGAAAAAAAGTGAAGTTACATAAACTTTCTTCCTTAGAAACCATGAGAGCAAGAAGAGAATGGAATGAATGAAGGGTTGAGAGAAAAAACAAAATCACCAGCCTCAAATTCTGTACATGGCAAAATCATTATTCAAAAGTGAAGGAGAAAGACTTTCGTATACAAACAAAATTGAGATAATTTCATGACTTCCAAAAGTATTAAATGATGTTCTTCAGAAGGAAAGAAAATGATATAGATTAGAAACTAGGATCTACATAAAGGAAGAACATCAGAGAATAATGATGGTAAAATTACAGCATTTATTATTCTATTTATTTAATTTTATTTATTTTTATACTTTTATTGGAGTATTATAGTCTCACATCATAATGTATGGAATACAAAAATAAGAATAGTGAACAGAGGCAACAAACAAAACACAATAACAAATACAGTAGGTATTAATCCAACTATATCAATAGTCACCTTAAGTTTCAATGTCCAAAATATGCCAATTAAGACAGTTTGTCCAAATTAATCAAAACCAATAGTCAACTATATGCTCTCTGTAAGAAATCCACTTGAAATATAAAGATATACACATTAAAGGTAAAAGGATGGAGAATGATATACTATGTATATCATGGTATACTAATACTAATGAAAAGAAAGTATGATTATTTGTATTAATTTCAGAAAGAGATTTCATTTGAAGGAAATTTATGAGGGTTAAGTAGGAGTTTTACATAATGATAAGTGGCCAATACTACAAAAATATACTTAATCTTTAATGTGCATATATCTAACAGGAGCAAATCAAAAACCAAGAGAACTGCAAGGGGAACTATATGTGACCATTATTACAGTTGGAGATTTTTAATACCATTTTTTAAGAAATGGGAAGATTCAACAGGCAGAAGATAACTAAGGATATAGTTGAATTTAATGCCATCATGAATCAACTAGATATTATGAACATACATGAACATGCAGTACTTTATCCAATGATAGAGGATTACATATTTTTCTAATGATCAAATGAAACACTCAAAAATTAATCATGTCATGGACCTTAAAACATACCTTGACAAATTAAAAATAAAAACATTATGCAAGTCTCCTTTCAGAGCACAATTCAATAAATTAGGAATCAGTAACAGGAAGATAATTGTAAAATCTCAAATAGTTGGAGATTAAACAACACACTTCCAATAAAGCACGAGTCAAAAAAGAAAACACCTATCAAGTAAAATTTAGAATATTTCAAACTATAAACAAAAACTTATCAAAATTTGTAGAAGGCAGTCAAAGCAGTGCTTAGGGGAAAATTAATAGCATAGGATGTATATATTTGAAATGTAAGATATAAAATGAATAATATAAGCTTCCACTTTAGAAAACTGGAGAAAGAATAGATTAAATTTAAAGTAAACTGAAGAAAATCAGCTTAAAAATAGTCCAAAAATTAATAAAATTGAAAATAGAAAATTAAGAAAAGCAACTAAACCAAAATCTTGTTTTGTGAAAAGATCAGTAAAATTGGTAAGTTTTTAGTCAGGCTAACCAGTATTAAAAAAAAAAACAGAGGAGACACAAATTACTAATATCCACAAAAAAGAGGAAACAACTTTACAGACCTCATGTATTAAAATGATGACATAGGGATTTTATCAATAATTTTATTTCCACAAGTTTGGTTGCCTAGATGTAATGAACCAAATCCTTGGAACACAAAATTTGGCAAAATTCACACAATAAGAAATAAACACTGAATGGGCTTACCTCTATTAATAAAGAATTGAATAAATAGCTAATGATCTTCTAAAACAGAAAGCATCAGGGCAACATATCTTCAATTATGGCAAACAGTTGAGGAAGAAATTTTACCAATTAAAACAAATTCTTCCCAAAGATTGAAGTGGAAGTAATATTTCTTAATTCACTTGAATAGGCCAGCATCAGCTTACTACAATACTAGACAATGACATTACAAGAAAAAAAATTGCAAACCAGTATCTCTCATGAGTAGAACTGCAAGAATTCTCAACAAAATATTAGCTTATCGAATCCAATAATATATCAAAAGAATTATACACCACAATTAAGTGGGATCTATTCCAGGTATCCAAAATTGGTTTGATTTTTCAGAATTCAGTTTATGTAATTAACCATAGGCTAAAGAAAAAAAATCACATAATTATATGACTAGATGCAGAGAAAAGCATGTGACAAATCTCAACACCTATTCATAATAAAAAGTCTCAGCAAACTAGGGATAGATAGAAATGTTCTCAATTTGATGAAGAACACTCACAAAAACTTAGAGCTAATAATGGTAAGAAACTAGAAGCTTTCTTGCTAAAATCAGGAAAAAGGCAATGATGCACCCTCTCACCACTCCTTTTCAATACTCTTCTAGAAGTTCTAGCTAATACAACAAGACGATTAAAGTAAGTAGTGTATATATATTGGGAAGAAGAAATAAAAATATCCTTATTCACAAAGGACATTATTGTCTAAGTATAAAATCCAAAAGAATCAACAATGATAGCAACAAAAACTCCTGGAAATAATAAGTGAATATAACATAGTTGAAAGAAATAAAGTTAGAACCAAAAAATAAAATTATTTCTTTTATACCAATAATGAATATGTACAACTTAAATTAAAAACAAATTGCTATTTATACTAGTGCTTCCAAATATACTTAGATATAAAGCTAAAAATACATATGAAATCTTTATGAGGGAAATTTTTAACTCTGATGAGAGAAATAAAAGAAGAATAAAATAAATAGAGAGGTTTTCTATGGACATGGATAGGAAAACTCAACATTGTCAAAATTTCAGTTCCTCACAACTTGACCTATACATTCAATGCAATACCAGTTGAAATCCCACCAATTTATTTTGTGTATATCAACAAACTATTTATAAAATCTATATGAAGAGACAAAACACCCAGAATAGCAAACTTAATGTTGAAGGAGAGCAAAAAAAGTCTGACTACCGACACTACTTTGCTTAAAAAAACTAAACAATATAGTGTGATATTGATAAAATATACAAAAATACATAAATAGAAGAGAATATAAAGCAGAGGTAGACTCATTCAGATATAGTCAACTATCTTAGATAAAGGAGCAAAAGTATTTGTACAAAGACAATTTTTTAACAAATAATATTAAAACAATAAATGTCCACATGCAAAAATACGTGAATCTAGACATGGAGCTTATACTCCTATAAAAATATTTCATAATAGATTAGAGACCTAAATGTAAATGAAAAACTATAAAAGTATTAGCAGAGAAGATGATCTTTCAGCATGGTGACTTTCAGCATGGTACTGTCTTTTTGCACGTAACAGTATAGTTATGATTCATGAAATAAATAATTGATAAGCTGAGTTTCGTTTAAATTAAAACTTTGCTGTTTTGTGAAAGACACTTTGAAGAGAGTGAGAGAAAAAAGCACAGATTAAGAGAAGCTATAAAGAACTCATAATGGACTGTTATGCAAAATATACAAAGAACTCTTAAAACTCAACAGTGAAAAAATGAACAATTCAATTAAAAAATGTGCAAAAATCCTAAAGAGACATCTTACCAAAGAAGATGTATAGATTGTAAATGCGTTTACAAAATATATCCAACATCATATTATCATTAGAGATTTTCAATTAAGACAATGGCATTGTACACTTATTAGTAAAAATCAAAAACACTGGCAATACGAAATTTTTAGTGTTTTAGTAGGTTACTGTATGAATTTTTGCATATCCAGATAATGGAACATTATTCAGTGCTAACAACATATGCCCATGTTATAAAAACACAGGGAGTTGAAATTTATATTATGAAGTAAAAAGAAGGAAATCTGAAAGGCTGCATGCTGTATGATTTCAACTGACATTCTGGAAGACTCAATACAACTGAGACAGTAAAAAGTTCAGTGGTTGTTGAAGTTATGAAGGAGCAAAGGGTGAATAAGTATAGTACAGAGAATATTTAGAACAGTGAAACTATTCTCTACGATAGTATGGTGGTGGATATAAGGCTTGATAAATTTGTTAAAACTCAGAGAATATGAAATACCAAGGGTGAATCCCAATGCAAACAATGGGCTTCGAGTGATGTGGCGGGTGGACATATGTTCCTTCAATGTAGCAAAGGGGTGTATGTAACAAATGTACCACTATGGTAAGAGATATTGATGGTGGAAGGTCACAGATTATTTAGATCTCTGATTTACAATGGAAAAGGCTGTACGTGTGTGTGGAGACAGCAGCATTATGAAAGTACACTGTATTATTTCAATTTCACTGTGACATAAATGGAAAATTTACTAAATAAAAAAAAATCCAATGCCATTTTTAAGAGAATGATAAAAAGTACCTCATTTAATAAGGAGCAGCATGTGAGTAATGTCAACAAGAGGCTCCCTAATCTATAAAATAAACAAAAAAGTAATGGCAGACAATACTAGTTACTAAATCTGATACCCAAGTCAAGGCAGTTCAAGTTCATAAATACGGTGAAAAATTGGTAAGATAAGATATTTCAATGGAACTATATAAATACATACGTGAACCAGGAAATCTCCTGACAAACTGTTTATTCTTAAAAATATTACTCAATCATTACATACTCAAAGGTTAAATAAAGAAATGAGCTAAGTGATTTTCTAATATTTCTCAGGCCCTAAAATGATAAAATCTTAAACCAGTGTTCCTAAAAACCTACCAAGTTCCTAGGGGTGTGAGATATAATAGAAATATAAAACTAAAGTATAAGACAAATACAGGAAGATAGTTCACAGAATACAAGTTTTAAAGGAAATAAGACATATGAAGTCTAGGTTAAAAGAAAGAGGATAAAAGAGAGAAAGCTTTAGAAAAAAAGATGAAATAATGCCCTTAGACAATGATAAATGGAAAGGTAGATGGAGACAGGGCACAAAGAGAAAAAAAAGGGAAAGAAGAAAAATTAGAGAACAGTTCTGTTAAAGGTCAATTTAACCTACACATCAAAGTTTAACTCAATTTCCTGAATACATTTTGAGGCTAGTAATGTCTTATTAACTTAGTTTTCTCTGAGTGTAGCTAGAATATAAACATGATTCCTATGAGTGCAGAGAACAGAAAGCGGTGTAACTGGCTCATAGGTGTTTGAAGGTTTACGGTCACAGTCAGTCAGCAATCACCGCAGCCATCTCATCAAAGTCGTGGGACGTGCACACCTCGAGTCTAGCATGGCGGTGGATTAGCTTCTTTGCTGTGCTATGAGATTGTCTCTGGTTCTCAACAATTCCTGCTTCATGCCCAGTTCAGCAGGGAAGGGAACTTCAGGGTTGTAACCATCATTTTCAAGCAGGCATCCTGGCCTAGATATTCCATGTCCTATCATGACTCAGCTGTTTCTTAGACACAACTTGGTCTGGGTTGCCTGGCTTCCGTGAGCCTGTTTGCAAGTCTGTGAAAAGCCCTTATGTCCCATATGATTTTGTAAGGACTTAGAGAGGATAAGTGTAGGTACTTTACTGTTCACCTTAGGTCTATTTCGTCAGTCATGTCTTATGTTTTGAAACCAGCAAATGTGACCATTCTAGCATTCTGCCTAAGAAAGAAAAAAAAATTAACATTAATTCTGTGTTATGTCTGCACCAGACACATGTAACATACTTAACATGGATTAGCACAATTAATTCTCAGCCATGCAATTATGTGGGTTCTGCTGCTACCCCCAGTTTAAATAAAAGATAATTCAGGACTGAAGACACAGGTAGTTTATTGGTAAAGTGCCTAACACCACAGTACTAGTAGTTCATGTTATCAGGATTACACTGAGGCAGTTCAATTTCATATATTTTTTTTTACTTTTCTTCTATTGTATACATTAAGCCTATATACTTCGAGAAGGAAATTATTATATTTATACTTTCAAAATATTGTTCAGTGAGTCTCAAATCCTGCAGTTAAAATAAGATTTATTCTAAAAGCATATTCTAGAGGTAAAAGTCTGATTTCTTATGATTTAACCAATATAAAGTATCAAATGACTTATGTAAATAAAATAGAACTATAGAAAATAAGGTTAATACTTGGGTCATCTGTCCCAGAACATTCTACATATAGTGTGACAGTTATCCAATTGGAGTCTTTCCTTAGTAACCTCATTTTCATGGAAAGTCACTCATTTGGTATTGAATTGATTTAGGAAGCCACATTCAAGATTATGCCAGAAATATGTTAATTCATTAATATCTGAAATCATACAATTATCCCTTTTTCCTTCAGCTGAAGTCTACATTTTTAAATACTTTTATTGGTGCAATGCAATTATACATCATAGTGAGATTCAAAGTGATACAAACAGCCATGCACACATCGCCTGGTGTATTTTCCTTTGTATCTCCACTTAATAACAAATGCATTCTGAAAGAGACAGCATGTAAAAACTTAAGAGGCATGCATGCCTGTGTATGATTGAATTCCTTCAGCAACTCTGCTGATAGCAGGTTTTGAAGATGCGAAAAGCTGAGTAATTTGGGGTGCTAGGTGCTGAGGGAGATGGATGAACCTTTATCATTAATCTGCTGTGCAGCCTGCCAGTGTGGAGACAGGTGACAGCCACAATCCATGCTCCCCACATCCCAGCTTTGCTGGTGGCCTGCCTTGCCCTCTCTGCTCTCTCATCCCCACCAGGAGATGAAAAGTTCAAGGGAAATTGAAGTGTTTTAGAAAAAGTCTAAAATAAACCTCAAACACTTGTTTAGAGATTTCAAGTGATTTAAGTAAGATGTGACAATGGATGAAAAAGTGACTGTTAAAAGTGCCACCATTCCCCTAAAAAAAAAGCTATTTGAAAGAGATTACTTTCATTTCAGGAAGCTACATTCTCAAATTTGAGGCCTTGAATCAGGGTTGTCAAATCCTGGTTTACTAGTTCAGCTCCAGATGCAAGATAACACTATACAGATATGACTCAAGTAAGTTCCAAGGCAAATCTTTCAGTTGTATTCATCATAGTTTTAGGAGTTTCTGTAGTGCAAGAAAGATAGATAAAAATACAAGTGAAGGGTTAAATTTTTGTTCTATATTCTGAGGATAGCCAGCTTAAAAATATTCTGTCCATTTCCACCTTATTTCATATTTTAGCCAATGATTTGAAGCTACTTTCTGGTCAGAGTACAAATCTATTTGGTAATTTTGATAATTGGCCAAATCTGAACATATTACTTATATTTCTTCTGTGTTAACTCAACCAGGCACTTAGGAAAACTACCTTAAAGTAGCATATCCTGAAAAGCTATGCAATCTGCAGCAAATGCTCTATCAATTTTATAACTTGTGAAAGCGAAATGAACACTGGTGTGATGGTGGCCTGAAGAAAGTGATGGAAAAACCTCACCACCCGTCATTCCTCTCATACACTACCAACTCTCTGTGTAATTACACTGTGTAATTATAGTCACCCAATTGATGACCTTCATATGACCTTCCTTTTTATCTCCAGTGAAAAGCCTCATCTAGGATTCAGGGGTTGAATCCTGTTGTCCACTGTTTTGTTGGGTTATGATCAAACACATGGAGTTGAAGCTCAATGAGCGTTGTCAGAGCCTGCCGACTTCTAAGATGACCCATAATTTGTCCTAGAGCTACTGAATGCTTACACATGATGGAGGTAAATTGGAACAATTTAAATGACACAATTTCTTCAAGTTCGTCTTAAAAAAAACCTTCCTTGTAGCACCAAATATTATTTGGTTTAGAAAAAGTGAAATTAGATACCGACATATCTATCAGATGACAGATACAACTTGATTTCCTGCTGTACATCTAGCCATGTACCAAGCACAGGGGACAGATGAGATGCAATGTTCGCTGATCTCAGACAGTTTAAGTCTCACAGGAAGAAACAGATATTAAAAAAAGACAAACATGAAAATGCATGTCGTGATATTCTTGGTATTTTATTTATTTCTACATTTCTCTCATGCACTGTGTCTTACTTTAAGGGATGTTATGTATAACACAACTCTACTCTTTTTGGCTAAGTAGAAACAGTCTTTTGTTTCTTCTAAACTGTGCATTTTAATTAAGGTTTTAGAATTAAATGCAAAGCATATTTTTTAAATTATTGAAAAAGCTATACTGCTAAATTGCCTTTTTTTCCTGGATCATTTATTTTATGGACATGCATAAACTTATTTGAATTTTAAACGAAAAAAAAAGATATTTGATCACCATGCAATAGAACATGCTCATTTTAAGTATAGATGTTCAATGGGTGTTCTCAAATATACAGCACCTCCACAGAAGAAATGCAGAATTGTTGTGTCATCCTGATATGTTCTTTCACTTAGTAAAGTCCCTCCGTAGTAAGTTCCTCACAGTCAGCCCCAGGTAACCATATGTCTGTTTTTGTATCATTATAGATCAGTTTTGCTTTTTCTAGAATTACATATAAAAGGACTCGTTCAGCGGATACTTACCTATGACTGGCATTTTTAGCTGAGTATAATACTTTTGAGATTCATCAATGTTATTAGGCAAATCTTTAGTTCATTTCTAATTATTTTTGGCCAGCAAAATAATTTTGGATGAAACACAATCTGTTAATCTTTTTACCTACTGGTGCATATTTGATATATTTCCAATTTCTGGCTATCATAAACAAAGATGTCAAATATTTTGCACAAGTCTTTGGATTGACATATTTTTGTATTTTCCTGGATAAGTGGGAGAACTGGCAAATTTTATGTGAGTTTTTTGTTTGCAAGAAGTTGGCAGACTATTTTCTAAAGTTAGTTTACTTTTTTATATATTCACCAACAAATAACAAAAATGTCAATACTAGTTATTCTGGGTCTCTTAATGTTAAACATTTGACTTGGTGAATTGTAATATCTTGTTGCAGTTTAATAGTAGTATCTCAGTGTTATTTTACTTTACATTTTACTATTGACAAATGATTGACTATATTTTCAGTTACTTATTGGCATTCATATGTCTTGCTTTGTGAAATATTTCTTCAAATATTTTGCCTATTGTTAATTGAATTTGTTATTCTTATTATTGAGTTGTAGCATATACTATATATGGTCATGGCTTGAAGATGACAGGGATATGCTGAGAAATGAGTCTTTAGGCAATTTTGTTATGGTGCAAACATCACGAAGTTTACTTTCACAAACCATGATGGTATAGTCTATTATATACCTAGCTGTATTGTATAGTCTATTGCTCCTATGCTACAAACTATATAACATGTTACTCCACTAAATACTGTAGGAATCTGTAGCATGCTGGCAAGTGTCGTGTATATAAACATAGAAAAGATGCAAAGATAAGGCATAAAAGTTAAAACATGCTATATACCTGGCTAGGGTACTTACATGAGTGGAGGTTGCAGGACATGAAGTTGTTCTGGGTGAGTCTGTGAGTGAGTGAAGAATGAATGTGATGGCTTAGGGCATTTATTACACATTACTGTGGACTTCATGAACACTGTACACTGAGGCTACATTACATTTGCAATTTTTATCTTGATGCAGCAATAAATTAACATCCACTTACAGTAAATGTTTAAATTTATATACTGTAAACTTATTACTGTAAATGTTTAAATTTATATTTTATTTTCAATTTCTGACTCTTTTGTAATGACAGATTAAAACGCAAACACATTGCACAAAAACATTTTCTTTCTTTATATCCTATCTATGAGCTTTTTCTATTTTTAAAACTTTTCATTTGTTTTTACTTTTTAAGCTTTTTTAAATTAAAAATGCAGCATTAACACACACATTAGTCCAGTCCTACACAGGGTCAGGATCATCAATATCACGGTCTTCTAATTCCACATCTTATCCCATTGGAAGGTCTTCAGACTCGGTAATATACATAGAGCTGCCATTTCCTACAATGACAATGCTTTCTTCTAGAATACCTCCTAAAGGACCTTGTTTTTCAGTTGAATACTTTTATAAGTAGAAAGATTACACTCTAAAATAATAATAAAAGTGTGATAGAGTAAATACATAAACTAATAATACATACCCCTAAATGTTTCCTCCTATGTATAAAATACAAATCTCTTGTAAGGTCACAAATTTCATCTATTTTTAAAATAAGTCTCATAGTTTTATCTAGGTCTAAGATCCCTTGATTTTGATGTTTGTGTTTGGTGTCAGTTAGGGGTGGAATTTCCTTTTGGTTTTTCTATATAGACATACGGTTGTTTCAACACCTTTTATCTTTGTTGAAGATCGATGGACCACATATATGTGGATCTGTTTCTGGATATTCTACTCTCTTTCATACATTCATTTTTACATAGTCAAATACTGTCTTTAACAATGTAGCAAATATTGTGAGTAGAGTTCTCCAAATTTCTTTTTTTTCCAAACTCTTTAGCCTAATCCAGTTGTTTTTTCATTTTCACATAAATGTTGCAATTATGTTGTCGATTCCAATTATTCAGATCGAATTTTTATTGGATTTGCATTAATGCTATAAATCCTTTTTGGAAGAATTGTCATCATAACAATATTGAATCTTTCAAGCATGTACATGGTATATGTCTGTACTTATTTATCTGATTTATAATCTCTCTCTCTCTCTCTCTCTCCCTCTCCATACACATCTCTAAATTATCCTTGTAGCATTTAACAAAAAGATTTGCACATATTTCCTTAGCTGCACACTTAGTTTGGGATGCTACTGTGTGATGGACAGTTTCTTTTGTCAACTTGGCTGGACTGGAATATTCAGTTACTAAATTAAACAGTAATGCAGGTGTTCTTGTAAAGGTATTCTATTGATGTGATTAACAGTTAACTTTTAGAGGAAAATATCCTTAATAATCTAGACAGAACTCATCAGCTGAAAAACCTTAAAAGCAGAACTGAGGCTTCCTGAAGAAGATCTGAGCTTCCTCAAGGCCAGGACTGTGAATTATGGACTTGCCTTGCCAATGCCACAATCAATCATCTAAGGCAATGAATAAATATGTATTTATATGCATATATTTTTATATATCTATAAACATAGATATACAAATGTAGGTATGCACACACACTGAACATACATACCTTCTGGTTACTTGTCTAGTTCAGTTTCTCTGATAAAGTCTTGCTTGATGCATATGTAAATCTGATTTTAAACATCATTTTCCAAAAGTTCCTCATTAACAAGGTAATACAATTATTTTATATTGACTTTGTACCTACATCTTATCCAAGTTGCTCATTAGATTATTGAGCTTTTTGTGCTTTATTTAGGATTTACTATATATGTTGCATCAAACACTGATATTCCCATCAAATAAAGGTAGTTTTAGTTCTAACTTTTCTGTGTCTAACATTTATACTTTTCCTTCCATATTGGATATCTAAGGATCTTGAAAAGTACCAAAGATTGGCACTGGAATCCTCCCACTGTCATAAGAGTTAGTGACATTCAGAGAACCATTTGGACAGCTGTTTCTACTTGCCCTATATGTCAGCCATAAATTACTCCAGTTCTTCCTCCTTAACAAGCAATCAAATGGAGGACCATTTATGCCTACTTCACCATACAATTTTTTCATTTTTCCATAATGATCCCATTGCTTCCCCCAAGTCCCATTAATTAAAATGGGAGACTCTTACTTTTTCTATTCCATTAAGTCATGTCTCTGTGAGTATTCCATTCTTACAAGCAAAGCTGTCAGGGAACACAAGTGGTCTCAGATCTTACTATACTTCCTAGCTACCAAGTTATGTCCCAGTTTTATTGATGTTGGCAGTAAAAATGAGACTCTCAGGTCAAAGAACGTTATTACTCACAGCAATAGCAGTAACCAGAGAATTAGATTTGTCTTGTGGTGTTTCCCTGAACTCTCATACCCACAGAGAAACCCGAAGAGGGCTAGGTGATACCTACACCTGCAAAAGGTTGTGCTTCGGGCGAGGAAGACTGCATTACATAAGCTGAATCATTTCCATTGCAAGGTAGCATGTCTACTCTTTGATCCAGTGGGAGAAACTATCTTTATTATAACTGGAGAGCAAGTAAATCTGCTTTTTGCTCCAGAAGGACACAATGTTTTCCAAGGTTGTTTGCTGGACAAACATTCCTGAAAATATAATCTAAAAAAAGGCAGTCAGTGTTTCTGCTTGTAAGACAGGCAGAAATGTGAGAGACTCATGGAGAATTGTATCTCAACATGAAATTGTATGAATATCCATAATGCAAACCTTCACATCATAATTGGGAATACTATAGTCTCTATATTAGGCATTATATACCTAAAATCACATGTTGATAATAACATTCATTCAAAAATGCATATTGATCAACTACACTATGCTGAACATGGTTGCAAATACTTCAGGATACAATTGATATTTGATAAAAAATGTTTTTGGTGCTGTCTTTTGACTCAGATAATAAGACTGAGTACATTAGAAGTCCCCACATATCACAAACACATATAAATAATGTATTAAAACAGTTAACTTTTTTATATGCTTTTATTGGTGCATTATAGTCTCACATCATAATATAAATCATGTTGACAGTGACATACATGCACACAGTACTTGGTGGACCCCTCTGCCTCCCCATCTTCTCCCCCTTCCCAATACAGAGTACTGAGATTGACATTGGTATTTTCACATATGCACATATAGTCGATGGTAGTAATTACATTAATGAACCTCACTCTTCCCCTTCCCCTTCCCCTTCCCCTTCCCCTTCCCCTTCCTCTTCCTTTAGACCACCTCCCTGGCTCCACTGAGGTTTCTCCTCCATTATCTGGAGTCCCTTTTATATCCTAATTATTCCCTAGCTTGTGCATGTTAGAGAAAACATATGACCCTTCACTTTCTGTGACTGGCTAATCTCGCTTAACATAAAGATATTTATCACTACTGGGAGGAAAATTTTTGATTATGTCTGAATAAATTCTTAAATTGATTTGTCTTATCTTTAAATCTTGTATATTTCTGAGTTGGGCGTGGTGGCATATGCCTGTAATCCCAGTACTTGGGAGGCTGAGACAGGAGGATCACAGGTTCAAGGACAGCCTCAGCTAGTAGCAAGACTCTCAACAATCTAGTGAGACCCTGTTTCAAAAACAGAAAATGAAAAGGGCTAGGGATGTAACTTGGAGGTAGAATGTCTCTGGGTTCAATCTCCAGTACCAAAAAAAAACAAAACAAAACAATCTTGGCTATTTCTGACTCCTACCAGGACAGTGAATTACAACTGGATGCCTACTCACCCTTCAAAAGAAAATTAAGTTAGTATTAAGAAACAATTTCCAGGAACTAATTGAGAAAAAAACCAAGGTCTCCCTAAAGAGGCTAAGGGTGTCCCATGCCTGCATGTTTTCTCTAGGTGGATGCTGCAGCATGGCATGGAGAGCAGCCAGAGGAACAGGGATGGATGTGTTGAAATAAGGCTGGTTGAGATGAGGTACTGCTTCATGTTGCCTTCAGGGAATCGGCACACGCACCTCCACTGCTAAGGTCAGCAGTAAAAGCCCAGATAGCAGGCTGACTAGATATGATGTCAAGGATTCCTGTGTGGAGGAAGAGTTGATGAAAAGAGGTGTGGACTGCATAGCTGCCCTCAGCAATTCTCATTTCAACAACTCTTACTCTAATCTCTCAGGGTTCATAGATTTTACATGAAGCTGCTGCCTTGAAGAACTATATAGGTGGATCCTTAACCTGAGGAGTTTTTCAGTAGAGTGGTAGCAAACAGTCTGCTACACGTGTGTGTAATGTATCCATGACTTCAAATCCTCCAGGGCAGAGACAGGCCAGAGCCTGGGCTGCAAAATGTGTCCTGTATTCCCCACGTATAGATTGAATGACTGGTTAATTAATGGGTTGAAAGATCTGATTGTGGAACTTTTCTAGGGAAATAGCACAAAAGAATAAACAGACAAAAATATGGAATGATATATTTAGGAAGATATGTCCCTGTCCAGAGGACCCAAGAAAGGAAGAAAGATTTTGAAAAATGAGATAAAACATTTGAAATATAAATGGATAAAAATTTATAAGAATCAACAAATACGAAACTTTCAAATTACAATGACTCAGAATGCACAAAACATAATAAAATTTAAAATGTCAAAGAATAACAAAAATATAGAAGATTACTTTTAAGGAAACAAAAATCAAATTTACCTCAAATAACATTTCCTGGTATCATAAATAACAGCATTTCCTGATAAAATAAGGAGTTAATACTTATAAAACATTAAATAAAAGTACTTTTAGTATTAAATGACATCTAACAAATGGTTCATGTATATGACACAACAAAATACTATTATGCCTAATTAGCCTTAAAAGGTTTTCTAGGCAAAAATTGCTGCCCCAAATTATGACAAAAAAACAACACAGATTCTTCCAGAGACATAGAAAGCAAAGTTGACCACATATTGTATTCTTATTGCTGTCTAAATATAAAAAATGGCTAGACCAAAAATATAGAATTATAGGAATAATAAACAACAATGATATAGATAGTATCTATAAAATACGGGAGGGAAAACCAAAGCAGCATGAAAGAATGTTAGTATATTATCTTACCCGCTTTATACTTTTGTTTTATGATGTAGGGATTTTGTTTTGTTTTATATTTTTCTTAAAGGAAAGTATCAAATGCACTATTGGCTTATTATGTTTTAAAGAAACAATTGTTTTTTATGTTTCCTAGTGGATTCCGCTAAAGTGACAAAAAGAAAAAGAAAGAAAGTCTTTTTTACTCTTCTATTGATAAGTCAATAGGTGAAACCCAAGAGTATCTTTTTCTGTGTTTATTTTCCCTTTCTCTATAACTATTCTCAAATGGCACACCATCTTCCCAAGCACCTGGACAAATGGCCAGCTACAACCAACCAATCTGCTTGGTTAACACTGTAGAGGCAGAGCCTGAATCTGGATTCAGAAGATCTACCAAATGTTCCTCTGGCCACTTAACATTGGATTCATTTAGATACAGTTTTTCATTTCCTTGACCATGAATACATTTCTATATAAAATAGTAGTTTAGATAACTTTCTGGCATGCTTGCCAGTTCTTGTAACTCTAATATTTGTGACTCTACTTTACTTTATAAGTTAAATATTTGTGACTCTTGTTTACTTTATAAATTAAATAGCAGCTGAAAATAGGTTGCAAATTATGTACTTTTATGGTATTTATTTAATATAACTCATTCCAATTTCACAGTATATAATGAACAATACTTCATGTATTAAACTATCTTCCTACGAGACTAAGAACTAATTACTTATTTGTTTTAATAGAAAACTGTCATCCCTGAAATATCTAATCTCTTAATGAACTTGAAGTAAACTCTAGAGTCTTTAAAAAAGTAGTCACTGTTTAAATTCATATGTAGCCTTAATCATCCAAAGCAAAAATACGAACTTTCAGGATAAATTTAATAAGCAAATAAAGAGGAATTTATCCATACTGGAAAAGAAGTGATAGAAAAGGAAATGAAAATAACCCCCAAAAATGAAAAATAAAAAAGGAATGGACAGAAAATGGAAATGGAAATAAAATATAAAGAAAGAAATGATTATTATTGGTATTCAGTAAGATTATTCATCTGCGAAGTGATAGACCACAAACATACAGGGTCAATGAAATCCAGAAACACTTTCAATTGTCCCACACACTACTTTAGTCTCAAATGAGCAATAGTATTTTGAGTGTTTCATCTGGCAGCCATTTGCCTGGGTTATTGTTTTTCTATTCTTAATAACCTGTAATTCTTTCTGAGTGGTACCTTATAAACACAATATGTAAATAATTGAGTGTTTCAGCATTGTTGTTCTACATAGTCTATTAGCATTCATTGATTCTCTAAAAGTCTGTTTTATTTTCCTTTCTCCCAGGAACCTTTGTACTTTTCTATTCAGTTCATTTAGACCTTGATATTTATTCATTATCAGCAGACCTAGCTTTGAATAAATGCAGTAGCAATTGCAAAACAACATTCCCATTTTGTTTTATCCCGAGGAAACAAATCCACCTAAGATGCTCTGACTTCTTCAGTATTGTTCTTCCTCAATTTGAAATTGAGTTGTTTTTGGGTATCTTTGCTGATGACCTACAAGGCCATCTAATAGATTGCATGCATATGTGTGCATACACAGGCACACACACAAACATAGATACAGATATAGATATAGATATATGTGTGTATGTACACACACACACACACAATTTTACCTATATATAACTATATAGGAGGAGGAGGAAACAAGAAGAAATAACAATAAAAATTAAAATGGGTAACTTGCATTAGAAAAGTCGATCAAGAAAAACCTTTAAGAAGACAAAATACTTGAGAAGCAATCTATTTATGTTAATAAAAAGCTCTAATTTTCAACAGGGAGGAGAATGTATGCAGTGGTTCTGCAGGCAATACAGCATCAGGAACAAGAGGGGAAAGGAATTTTGACTTGATTATCTGGCTTAGTTAGTGCTAAGTATTAAAAGGTACAGTGATCCCATGCCATGAAGTCATGGAATAGCAACATTAATTATTGCTAAAGGACACCTAGGGTGAGGTGTCCATTAAACCAAGACTCTGGGGAACAAGTAACTGTTGCCATAGGAAACAAGATACCAGGAATTCAAGAAATGTATGGCAGGATGTTCACTTGCAAACTACTATAACCTTAAAAATATTGTGGATTGAGGCCTAGATTCATTCCATATGCAGATAGAGAATTGAAATAGACCTCTATTTTTAACAGCTACAAGGCTGATTCACCAAGACCCAAGAAGTTTAAGGTAACAGGAAATACTCTGAGAAATAATGGATTTTTATATATGCTTTTACTGGTGCATTATATTCTTACATCATAATGTAAATCATGTTGACAGTGACATTCATGCACACAGCATTGGTGCCCCCCCACCTCCCATTTCCCCCTCCCCAATACAGAGTACTAACATTGACCTTGGTATATTCACATATGTACACATAGTCGATGGTAGTATTTCCACTAATGAACCTCAGTCTCCACTCCCTTCCCTTAGACCACCTGTCTGGCTCCACTGAGGTTTCTCCTCCATTATTATTATCTGGAGTCCCTCTGGTATCCCATTTACTTCCTAATTTACACATATTAGAGAAAACATATGACCCTTCACTTTCTGTGACTGGCTAATCTCACTTAACATAATGTTCTCCAGGTCCTTCCATTTTCTTGCAAATGACATAATTTTGTTGTTCTTTATTGCTGAGTAGAATTCCATTGTGTTTATTTCCCATAATTTTGTAATCCATTCATCTGTTGATGGACACCTAGGTTGGTTCCATAATTTGTCTATTGTGAATCGTGCTGCTATGAACATGGGTATGCATATATTACTGTAGTTCTCTGATTTCAGCCCCTTTGGAAAGATACCCAGGAGTGTTATAGCCAGATCATCTGGTGAATCCATTCCCAATTTTCTGAGAAATAATGGAATTTTAAAATTAGAAGCATGTATTTCAGGAATTCAAAAGACATGATGTAGCCTTGTATTCCAGCTCCTCCTCTTATCCTTTATCAGTAGCCAATTATTACCTAGTATATCAAGCTGTTTCTGCCTTCCTAGAAAATCTTTCAAAAATTTGTGCTCAAGTATCCACCCAAGGGACTTTGATTTAATTGGCTTGGGGTATGACTTTGGCATCAATAATCTCTACAAGCGCCACAGGTAATGATAATGTGTACTTAGGATTGAGATACACTGACTCACAAAGGGTTTTTGTTTGTTTGCTTGTTTTTGTTTTTCCTTAATGAGCAAATTGGAACAGCTGGGAATGATTTTAATTGCTTCATAGTTGGCTGACTGGAACCTAATTCACCTATGGCACCGAGTAAATGAAGTTGAAATGCCAAATATTCCTTGATACATAAACAAAAGAATCCTAACAACTTGGGAGATGAGAATGCGGGATTGACTTTAACATGTATGATATGTACAACCATTACTCAAATATACAATTTTTTTGCAAGTCATTGTATTTCTTCTTTATTAAATGTTGTTATAAATCACTTTAATCATAGGATTATGGTGAGAATTAAGTAAATTAATATCATTAAATAGCTAAGAAAATTACTTGATACATATTTAGCTGTATACATAAAACTCCTGGCAATAATCATTCTGGTGCTCATAATGATAATGATAAGAACCCCAAGGGAAAAAGTGGAAAACCCTTTATCAAGACCCTAAGAAAAGTTGGGTGTGATGGCGCACACTCATAATCCCAGTACTTGGGGGGGGCTGAGACAGGAGAATCACCGGTTCAAAGCCAGCCACAGCAACTTAGTGAGGCTGTCAGCAACTTAGCGAGACCCCATTTCCAAATAAAAAATAAAATCAGACTGGGGGTATAGCCAGGAGGTAGAAGGCCCCTTGGTCCAATCCCCAGTAACACACACACACACAAAAAAAAAGACCCTAAGAAATATTTTCAGGGTTGAGGTAGATATGACAACATTATTGAGAAGCATTTTAGGCCAACAATTTTAATAGGTATGAAGGAAAATCCCAAGGTGTTACAAGGAAAATAATAATACCTGATAGATGCATAGTTGGAACAATTATTATAAAAAGAAGTAGAAGCATTAAGTATAATAAATTAAAAGTATGACCCCCATTGATTTTTGTTTGGGGCTAATTGCTCACAAAGTCAGTTAGAATAAAATAAATGCCTTGCAATATCCTGCTGGTTTATTTTTTTTAAATCAGGTATAGGAATGAGACCTGGCTTTGAGCCACTATGGTACTTGCACAATTCCCAGATCCAGTAATAGTCAGTTCACAGATAAAGGATGATTTGAATGATGATGACGTATAGCTATTTACCAGTTTCACTATGAACTATGGAAAAAAATGCCCTGGTCTTCCCTGGAAGTCGACACTGATTTCTGGACAACAAAATGCTGCTATGTGCTACTTTCCACTGGTTTCAATGAAGGATTACAGAAGTCAGGTCCAATGGAGGGTCCGTCATCCCTCCTTTCACAATTCTTTCTTTTATTGCAGTACTGGGGGTTGAACCCAGGGGCATTCTACCACTGAGCTACACCCCCACTCCTATTTTTTCTTTATTTTGAAACAGGGTCTCACTAAATTGCCGAGGGCCTCACTAAGTAACTGAGGCTGACTGCAAACCTGTGATCCTCCTATCTCAGCCTCCCAAGTACTGGGATTACAAGTGTATGCCACCACGCCCAGCTCACAATTCTTGAGTACATGTTTGGAATAATTTTTTCCAGGAATGAAACATTTGTCCTACTGGCTTTCTGATTCATTAAAAAAGTTTTATTTGTAAAATGAAGGGGCAAGAGGAAGATTTTGAACTTATTGGTATAAAAAACTTTTGGGAAAAAAGTACTTAAAAATTACCTTCTGGCATGAATTTGGGGTAGAAGAATATTTATGTATATGAATGGTTACTAAAAGTTTCCCAATAATGAGAGACAAAATGACCTTTCCCTGGATGCAAGTCAGTCTTCTTCCACAGCTATCTGTTTTGATCAAGGAAGTCATTAATAGTATGACTGCAGAATGTATTAGCTGAAAGACATACACTTCCTTATCCAAGGTGAACCTGATTATCTCTTTAAAGGTGCCTAATATTCCAGCAGCAGCGACCAAAGCAGAGCAGCAGCACAATTTCATATTCCTCTGTAAGGCAGTGGCAGATCGATCACTTTGAACCCTTTGCAATTAAGCAGAGGTTTTCCATTATATCACGTTGTCCTATGTGGGATCAATTACACAATATTATGCTATCTCATACAACAGAACTACTTTAAAGAACACATCTCTACAGTGAAGGAAGTAAGAGGATTTCCCCAGTTTCAGATGCTGACCTACAGGATGAATTACATGCTCTAAACAAACTGGTGCTGCTTTTCCCACACCCCGAAAATATGGGTATATAAAACAAAGTGTAAAAATTCAAGTGGCACATTTCATGATTTTTCCTAATGATTTATTTCCAAAATTATTAACTTCTGTCAGCATTCAGCAACCTTATTTGGCTAAATGTTTCAGTAACTAAGGAAGCAATGCCTCCAACAGAAAACAATACTATTCTTATTAATTTGGAGGGTAAGCTTTTACCTTGTTCTTTTGGGCTTCTTATCTTTTAAATATGAATGTTAAAAAGGAGGGCATAATGTTGTCTCAGGGGATTGAGTCTAACTAAAAATCAGAGAGAGAGGGTATGACTAAAATACCAGAAGCAAAATGTCTGGATAGAACAGAATGGGACCTTTAAGGTCTTTCTTTACTCTGCTAATGAGCACTGCAAAATTGTTTGGGAAGACTCCTCATCCATACAGAGACCCGAACAATAAGGTCGCAGTTATGTCAGCAGTTAAAGTTCTAGTCATTGCTCTGGATGAATAAATAACTCTGGCCAACTGAGTGATCTTCGACAACAAAGGAAGTGTAGGAGTGTGTGAGATGTCTTGTCATAGGAAAAGGTAGCAGCCTTGCAATGTACTGTAGAAATGAGGACTTACCCACATTCATCAAGCACCTTCCCTTTCATTTTATGTATGTATTACATAGTGGAAGTAACTTCTTTCTTTTCCTTCTTAAACTAGGATTGAAACAAAAATAGAAAAGGAGTAAATGTCACCAAAAAATCTAGGACACAGTATTAGCTGACACCAGGTATTTTTCTTTTGAACTGGAGAGAGAAGCACATATCATGTTGAGTATAGCACTATGCTATGGACAGTAAATTGTATTTTAGATGTGTCATTATAGGAAAAATGATACATTTGGATTTGGGGTAGAAATGGAATGAAATGAATTGGGTCTTGTTAGAGTTTTTACTATGGGTTCAGAAGTTTGCATATTTTCTGAACTTTTCAGCAATCCTCCACCAAATGTGTACCAGTGGGAGAGAAAGGCTATTATCTACTGCAAGAACCAGGAAGTCCATGTGTTTATCCTAACCACACCCCACCCACTACACAGAAATTCAAGAACGCTATAAGCAAATGACAGACTCAATCTCTTGATCTGACTTAGGAATTTTGACCTGAAACAAATAATGTAATAAAGTAGGTTCTGGGCACTCTTCCTCCTGACAGAAACATGGAACAGCCTAACCAGATCCTAGTGAGGAAGGTCAGTGTGGTCAGATGTCGCTAGCTCCTGCAAAAGCAGAGCTTTCTACTGACAAGTTCTTTATGTGACTTCGTTTTCCTTGCCACCCAGAACCCATGGATTTGGGCCCATTTTTTGACCATTTGTTTTGTCTTTTCATTTAGTCTGAAATTTACTCAATGGCATCCATTTATATGCTTATGTTAATGGGAGTCAAATTCAAAGGCTTACCACAAAATTGTTACTTAATGTATATGTATAAGTAAACATATACATATACATATACATATACACATACATATACATATACATTAGCTCAAATGGATTCTGTTTTTGGCACAAGCATTTATAAGAATGCAACCTAACAAGAATGGTAAAACCCTTAACCTGAGGTTGACTCTAGAGATCATATACTGGTATTGCTTGCTTTTTCCAGAAAATAAGGCTAAAACTTAGAAGTGATGAAATTTAGTGAACAGGAATAATAATAACATACTGAACATTCACAATCTAGTGAACAGAGACCGAGTTAAGTACTTTGAATGCAAAATCTCATTTAATCCTAAAAACATGTTGAAGAAGGTACTATGCTTTATATAAAATTGTGCTTTCTTTCAGATTGCTTTTTATGACTATGTTTTATTTTTTGTTGACTTATCAGTGATAACTCTTCACTGTCTTATTTTAGTTTTAGCATTAGAATTTATGTTACACACCTTACCATGATTTCCCATCAAGTGCTATCCTAGAATTTCATAAAGAATAGGAGAAGCTAAATACCTTACATAAAGTTTGAGCTTTTCACTTCTTGTTTTTAAATGTGTTAGATGGGAAATTAATATACATATATTTATTCTCTTTTGACCTTCATACTGTTGTTGTTCAGTTTTATAGACATGCTAATTTTACTTTACTTTGCTGTTATTTTTAAATTAAGAAATTAATAATCTTTGCAAGATAGTTAAATAACAAAATTATAGTATTCCTGTAGTTACTGTTTCTGGTGCTCTTTATTATTTTTGGAGATTCAGTCTTTCACCTTGATGTAGGATACAAGGAAGAAATAGGTAAAAAGGAGACAAACAGGAACAGAAAGGAAAAGTAAAATATAACTTTTATATAAGAACCTGAAGCTGAAGTGCTTCAGCCCTTACTTCCCAAACCAGTTATCTTTCCCAGGCCTGTCTCTTGCAAATTTCTGGGAAATCTGTACATACTAGAATTAACTGAAAGAGACTATAATTGCCCTGTGCATTGTTAACAAGACAGATACAATATTTTGAGAAACCTATAAATTAGGACACTCTCTAGGTTATCTGTCAATCAGATAACAAAGACCCCAATCAGCCTGAGGACCCTAAGGTTAACCAGACCACTGGACCACCATAAACCGCCTTGGGACTACCAGACTGAGATCCTCCTCCCTAAAGCTGATCAGATGTCCAGACTATCATAATTTGCCTCGGGACTACTGGACTGAGATCATCCTCACATACCTATTCTAGCCCACTCCTCATGAAAGTCCACTATAAGAAAAACAGCCCTAAGCCGGGCGTGGTGGCACATGCCTGTAATCCCAGTACTTGGGAGGCTGAGACAGGAGGATCCGGGTTCGCGGCCAGCCTCAGCTACTTAGGGAGGCCCTCCGTAACTTAGTGAGACCCTGTTTCAAAATAAAGAATAAAAAATAGGGCTGGGGGTGGATCTCGGAGGTAGAATGGCCCTGGGTTCAATCCCCAGTACCGCAAAAAAAAAAGAAAAAATCTCTAAACTCCCCAAAATGTTGCTCTCCGTCTTGAGATGGCCCGCATTCTCCCTTGAATGTGTATTTCCTACTTTCCTAAATAAACCTCTATGTCTTTGACTAGCACCTGCTGAAGTCCTTTTCTATCACGTTAGCCAAGGACCCTGTCAATCCTGACTTTCTGAGTTGAAGAAGGGATCTGTTACCTCAACAATCTTGCATCATTTTCTTTCAGCCTGTAGGATAGCATTACACTTTTCTTTTTCTCCTCCACCCCCCAAAACTGGGGATTGAACCTATGCTTTTCTGCTCCCCTCCTCAGAGTCTCCATTAAATATATTAGGCCACTTGAAATTATAATACAAATAACTTATTTTCTGATACTTTTTTTGCAGTACTGGGGATTGACCCCAGGGAATCTACCTCTGAGCTCCACCCCCAGCCCTATTTTTTATTCTTTATTTGGAAACACGGTCTTACTAAGTTGTGGAGGCCTCACTAAGTAGCTGAGGCTGGCCGCGAATCCAGATCCTCTGGTCTCAGCCTCCCAAATACTGGGATTACAAGCATGCGCCTTTTTCTTACTAATTTCACATTAGATAATTTTATTGTTATTTCTTCAAGTCCATTGATCTTTCTTATTTGATGCCTAATGTGCTTTTTTCCTATTCTATGTATTTCCTTCTTATTACAGGTTGTAATTTCTGATTTCTTACATAACTAGTAATTTTTGCTTTAATGCTAGATATTGTAATTTACCTTACTGAATACTGGATATTTTGTATTCTAATACTTTTGTGGGTTTTTTTTTTTTTGGTCTTGTTTTGTTTTGTTTTTGTAGTACTGGGTATTGAACCAAGGGCATTCTGCCTCTGAGCTAAACCCCCAGCCCTTTTTATGTTTTTGTTTTGAAACAGGGTCTCACTAAATTTCTGATAGTCTTGCTAAGTTGCTGAGGCTGGCTTTGAACCTGGGATCCTCCTGTCTCAGCCTCTCAAGTACTGGGATTACAGGTGTGCACCACCAAACCTAGCTTATTCTTGAGTTTTTATTCCAGATGTTGCTGTGTTACTTGGAATAAGTTTGAACATTTCACTTGTTTTTAAGTTTTGTTATGTGACACAAGAACAATTTTTACTCATTATTGAGCAAAATCATTCAGAATAGTGGATGTCCCGTGAGTTATGAGGATTTCCATAATGGCTGATGGGAACTGAGACTAGTCTATATCCTTTACAATACAAGGAAGAACACTGCTATGCTGGGTGTGGTGGCGCACGCATGTAATCCCAGTACTTTGGGAGGCGGAGACCAGAGGATCTGAGTTCGTGGCCAGTCTCAGCTCTCTCTCTCTCTCTCTCTCTCTCTCTCTCTCT
>PVJS01021109.1:0-31849 GCA_004027185.1 Glis glis
AAAAAAAAAAAAAAAAAAAAGAAAGGGAAGGCTACATATGAGAAAGATTTAAAGAGATAGTGTTAATGGGATTTGGTGTTAAAGGTCTTTGTTCCTGACAATGTAGTTACAACTTTTTGAAATGACCAAAACCTCTCTGAAGTAGAACACAGTTCAGCATAAATGTTTAATATCATGTACGTTTTATCTATTGAAGTAGTTTATTTAGAAATCCTTTTCTTGACCTTTTAAAAAATATTATCCAGAAATGTCTTTGTTTCCGGAAAATAGAATTTCATTTTATGGCTGACTTATAACTACACACTAGTTTTTATAATTCACCCTTCTTTCTTGCAAATTACCTATTAAATCCAAGGAATTTTAGTAATCTAGTTAGCTAAACTGGTTTTATCCAAAAACCAGAAAATTCTATTTATCTCACAACTATTTATTGGCATGCATATGTGACAAAACTAAACAGACTTTTCTTTTCCTTAAACTGAACTTAAGTTGTTGACTAACAAGAGCATCAAAAATGTAAGAGCTTAATTTTTTTTAATGTGTGGGCTTCCCATACTATAAAAGTAGTTTTTAAAGTTTACTGTGGAAATTCTACCCTGATTCGTGTGGGGTGTGTGTGTGTGTGTGTGTGTGTGTGTGTGTGTGTGTGTGAGAGAGAGAGAGAGAGATACACTGGGAATTGATCCCAGGGGCATTCTAACTCTGAGCTACACCCCAGTCCTATTTTTTATTTTTTATTTTGAAACAAGGTCTCACTAAATTGCAGAGGGTCTCGCTAAATTGCTGAGACTGGCTGTGAACCTATGATCTTCCTGTCTCAGCCTGCCAAGTACTGGGATTACAGGGATGTGCCACCATGTTCTGCTTCTACCCTGACTTAAGAAATAAAAAGTTTAAAAAGTATTCTAACATTCAGTGAAAAGACACACATATGTTTTCTATAACCTTTACACCAGAAAAGTTCTCATAATTTTTACTGATGTGACAGACTTTTTTTTCCTTTGAACTGTTTTGTAAATGGATAATAAAAACTATATTTTAAATGTTGCAGAATGTCTTCCAGTAAGCTTAAGATTTTATTTTAATTCTTTTCCTTTTTCTCAGTTTCTCTCTCTATATCCAACTATTACCAGCCTAATATTAATGGATCCTTGTACTGCTGTTGCGGTTTAATGCTGTCTGTTTCATTACATGACATCTTAATCTTTTTGGAAGACAGTACATCTGTGCATACACACACACATAAATGCATGAATGTAAGTGTGGCTGTAAAAATAAAATCATAATTTTTACTATCCAAATAGATATAGTTTTGAAGTGAGACAGCAGTGAGGTTAGATGATCAGTGCTGACTTCTGAGGAGTCAGTTGTCAGTGAATCTTAAGTACAGTGATTCTATACTTTTTTAAAAAAAATTGGCAATATCCTTGCATATAATCTCCTTTTCTACAGGGAGAAGCCATTTTTTACCCCCCATAGGCACATTTAGTGGCTGCCTTTTATGTACTCCCCTAGCACTCTTATCAAGTCTAACCATATTGTTATTATTTTTTTAGAGGTATATCTCCCTCACAAGACAAAATTCTTGTAGGGATGGGATGATGTCTTACTCATGTTTAGATCCTTAGTATATACCATAGTGCCTACCACATAGTTAGCATCTAGTTAATGGTTATCAAATATAATACCTTCATTCAATAAGCAATTTTTTACAGTCAGGAAGTCCAGGAGTTAAAGTTGAATGAGAAAATTGCTATAGATATCTTTTTAAAAAGCATACACCCTATTGCATTTTCAAAATGATTTCTAAATTGATTTATACATAGCTCTCAGTAATGCATCCACTTGCACACTTCATTAACTTGGATAATTCGGAGTCATTATAATTAAAGCACATTGGGGTTCAAATTTATTAAGAAATGTTGAGATATATGAAAAGGCATAGATTACTATGATAAATATTCATGCACCCACCATTCAGTTTAAGGAATAAACACTACCAGTACGCTACAGCTGTCTATGTACCTTTCCCCAACCTCATCCCACTGCCATCCCTATCCTTCCAGAGGCTGGTGTGGGATCATTCTAGTGCATTTTATTGTACTTTTTCTACCTACATTTATAATCCTGAGCAGTATGTGGCTTTATGTGAAATATTTTTGAATTTGTATATAGATAGTATTATACTGTGTGTATTCATTTGTGCTTCCCCCCCCCAACATTATATTCATTAGATTCATCCATGTTGGTAAGTGTGTTTCTACTTTATTTTTGTGACTCTCTTCCACTGAATAAACTACTCTGTCATTTACTCATTCTTCTGTTGATGGAATTTTAGGTTATCTCTAGTAGTTTTAATATTACCAATAAAGCTAAGAAGATGCTTTAAAAAGTCTGTGCTACCTGGGCATGGTGGTGCACACCTATAATTCCAGAAATTGGGAGACTAAGACTGGAGGATCACAGGTTCCAGGCCAGCCTCAGCTACTTAGCAAGACCATGTTTCAAAATAAAAAATAAAAAAAGGACTGGGGTTGTAGCTCAAAGGTAGAATGCCCCTGGGTTCATTCCCCAGTACCAAAAAAAAAAAAATAAATAAAATAAAAAGTTCTAGCCAGCCAATTAATTTGTTTGTTTGTTTTTTCTTTCTTTTTTGTGGTACTGGGGATGGAACCCAGGGCATTCTACCTCCGAGCTACACTCCCAGCCCTGTTTTTATTTTTTATTTTGAAACAGGGTCTCCCTAAGTTGCTGACAGCCTACATTTCTGAGACTGACTTCAAACCCATGATCTTCCTTTCTCAACCTCCCAAGTACTGGAATTACAGGCATGTGCCACCACACCTGGCAACTAATGTTTTAAATTTGAGAATTTAAACAATTTAGGGAAGAATGTCTACTACTATTTAAAAACTCTATAAATGTTGCCCTGTTTGGGATTTAACAATAAATGTGCTAATTCTATTCCTGTTTGTTAAATTAGCTTTGCTATTTTTCATAACTGACCTTGCTACTAAAGAAAATTTGAAGTAATTTACATTTAAACAGAAAGCCTTTAAACCATGATAAAGATAAGTGCTGTGTTATTTCAGAAAACTTAGACTAAGATCTTGTGTTGTCTAAGTACAGTTTATAGACCTCTTCCTATTCCAGATTATCATCCCCATAAGCAGTATCACTACACAGATTTGAAATATAATATTTGAAAAAAATGTTACCTTTTAAATGTTGAAAGTTAAATTCTAACTTAACTTTTATCTCAAAGATATATGGTTAGATTACCTACTAAACTTAAATTCATCTTGAATTTTGAAAACATTTCTTTTGTACAACAAGTGGACAAGAAATCTCTAGACTTCAAATGGTTAAGTTTTTAGAACAAGGTATGTAGACAGTGGTGAATGTCAGATTGACAAGATATTTAGCAAACTAAAAGTAAAATCAGGTGCTAATAATGAGTTCTGATGTTTTAAAATTTGTGACAAAATGATTTTAAAAGGAAGCTCAATTATCTTAGTCTGTGTCGATGAGGGAGGTCCTTGAAATGCAACCGCTTAATCCCTTTATCAGTGTTTGGACAAATTACTAAAATATCTAGCCCTCTGAAGACTTTACCCTATTTATAAATTGTAGTTATTGGCCTCTTCCCAGATTCAGATGTTAGAGATTAGCCTAAAAGCTGAGTCCTGATTGAAACAGATTTAGGTAGACTAACTGCTGAGCCTTTCCAATTCACATTGCTGTAATCTATTAGGTTTCATTGAATGAGACACATGAGGATGCTATAATAAAAACCTTTGATAAAGGGTCCCTAGAGTCAAGGTGTATGCCTAGGGCATCGTGTTTCTTGCTCCATGAAAGTGCTTACGCAAGTTAAGAAAATACATGCCAATCTCTTGTCAGACTTAGGACTGGTATTCCTGAGTAAGACCGTCCCATCAGGAAATTGAGTGGCCTGTGACCAGAGGAGGTATTATTTTTCTTTTAAGTTCTTTGTTTTCATGAAAAGGCTCTTTGATTCTCAGAGTTTATTTTTTTCAAGGTAATTTAGCTTGAATTCACTCATGCTCAAAAGTTACCTAAAAAGGCTTACTTTTTCTTTTTCAGATTTACTCTAACTTTTTCAGTGTATGTTTTATAGACAACCCACACCTGATGAATTTCGAAGAGTTTCACAGCACGTCAATTTTAATAATCAGGGCTTGGTTTCTAACACCTACCTTGTTCAATTATATGGAACCTATAATTAATAGCAATTATATTTTCAAAACAGAAACTTTACTGTTTTGAACAAGTCAGTATTTTCTTTAGAGACAGTTTTATAACTGTCAATTTTAGGTGCAGGGATTCCACTTCAAAGGAATTTACATTTGCATGCTTTTTTTGCAGTTTAGATATGCTGCCATCAGGTGGTAGTAATATGTCATATCCATGTGGCTCCACAGATTACACTTTGCTAAAGGTCACCAGTTTACCCCACAAAAATTTATAATCATAAATGTGCAGAATTATATGTGGAAATTCACATAACATGGTATATCTGTTATTTTATCAAAGCTAAGGATGGTTTGAATGGAATTTTAAACAGATATATCTAAGATTCAATTTGTTATTTTTGTCTCTTAGTTTATCTTTTTTTTGTACACAAAACACTTCATGTTATGCTTTACAAACATTTAGAAAATACAGAAAAATAAAATAAAAAACCCACCTAATTTCACCACCTAAGCTGGGCGTGGTGGCGCACGTTTGTAATCCCAGTACTTTGGGAGGCAGAGACCGGAGGATCTGGTTCCCGGCCAGCCTCAGCTCTCTCTCCGTCTCTCTCTCTCCCTCTCTCTTGCTCTCTCTCTACTTAGTGAGGCCCTCTGCAACTTCGTGAGACCTGGTTTCAAAATAAAGTATAAAAAATGGGGCCGGGGGTGTAGCACAGAGGTAGAACGCCCCTGGGTTCAATCCCCGGTACCGCAAAAAAAAAAAAAAAAACTTCACCACCTAAAAAAATTGATATTAATCTTTTGCTTTATTTCCTTCCAGTCTTCTTTTAAAATTTAATTTTTAATATGTGTTTTTTTGGGGGGGAATGGAATTGGGTAGCAGCAAAAGGTATTTAGTTGTAATAACCTTGCATATACCTCTTGTATCCTTTACAACTTTTAAAATTATGAGCTCTTTGTAATTGCTTAGTGATTTCTTAACATTCCAATGACTGAAATTTTCCATAATTTAAATCATCATTCATCTGTTAGTATCCATTGTACATTTCTGATTTTCACAGGAATCAAGAGTATTTTCTCTGCACTTCTATTCACTATCAAGAGACCCACTATTGCATTATATCGATGGTTGGTGTTTTTTTTAACACAAAATAATTTCTAATTCATTTCTAAGTAGCTTACTTATTTATATTTACTCTGTTGCATTTTTTCCTGCCAGAAAATTTGAGCTCTCAGTTTTTAATTATAAATGAAAATGTGTACACTTTGATATTATTTTCATATCATATGAATGTTTTATAATTTTGTAAATTGTACACAACCAGGTACCACATACAAATATTACAGGGCCTACAATATTCTGAGATGAAGTCATTACCTACCTCATCAGAGTAATTATTTTTTCCTTCTTTTATAGCATAGAACATTGTATTAAGGAAATACAGTCCGAAGTTAACAAACAGTGTCCAGATGTGCAGCTGCAAACAGCAACAGACTGCTTTGAATGGCTAACTAACTATAATTATAATACATCTAAGTCACCTTGCATGCCCCATGGAGATTTGATAAAATTCCTCAAAACACTGGTAAAAAACAAGTCTTTGTTTTATAATGGAGTGGGGTGGGTTAACAGACAATACAGTTCGTTCAATTTCTATGCATAAATATTTATTTTAGTGATGATATCAGCTATCATATCAAGGGGTTTATATTTTTGTTTTGTTTTGTTCCTATGTCCCCAATTAAATCCAGTTAGCCATTCGCTTTTATTTTTACCATGATTTTTATCAATAAAATGAAATTTTATATAAATGGAGATTAAATAATATAATTCCTGGATGATATGTGGTATGATATATAGCATATCAATACCACAAAATATATTGATGTGTACTGCAGTTGTCAACCAGGGAAGTTCATATTCATTATATTTGGTGTTCCTTCACAGAAAACTACTAATTTTCTATATGCTCATTGTTAAACAAAATAAGTTCCCCATCAATTATATCCATTAAGTGGCCTTATCTCTCATTCTCTACATTCTCAATCTGAATTCATACCTAGTTCTTTTCAGTAAAGGGAGTGATTTATACAAGGCCACTGTTAATTAATGGAGAATTATTATATTGGTTATCCTTTGATCCTGACCAACCTCTACATTAGAGAAGTTTTATATCCTCCAATAAGAACAGTAATTTTATTATACTTATATCTACAAAGGAGGCTAGCTAACAAGAACAAATTCCCAGAGAAACAGTACAATTGTCAGAAAGCAGTATTTTTGTAGCTATGGTTCTAATTTAATTTAGGGGGGAAGGCACTGTTTTTGTCTAAACATCAAACATTGATTAAGGCAGATGTGGAAAATATCTTGAGGTTGTAGATGGCTTAGGATGACAGAATCAGATGAAAATAGTTTTTGGCTGTTGTTATTATTACAGATGTCTCTTTAATGTTTACAAAGTAATAAAAGAAAGAGAAAGGAAGACTATATGCCCTGAAGCCTTAATCTTTTAAGAAAATCCTCTCACCCATTATCTCTTGAAGGTGGAGCCTTGAAGAATAAATATGGATATAGTTATTCCTTTAATTTCTATTAAGAGCCATGTGTATTGAATTTCATTAATATTGATGTAATAATGCTTTCTCATTTAATTAAAAGCAAGAGCTTTTAATTATCTTTTAATCTGTCACACATAGTCATTCTCTATTCAGTGCAGGGCAAAGGCCGCCTTAGTTTTGTTCAAACTCATTAGACTGATAGGCTTATGCCAGACCCAGGTTTTTTTTTTTTACATAATTGATCATGTTATTTTGAGGAAGAAACCACATTATTAGAACAGATCCAGATTAAAATGAGCTTATTATCAAGTTTCTACATGTTAAAAGTGTTGATTTTGATGGCATTTTTCATAAATCTATTTTTGTAGAAAATTTTTATTAATTATCTACCTATTTAAATAAGAAACAGGTTTTCATGGCTATTATACTGAAGCTATTTTCAAAATTTAAGCACTTATACAAAACACATGTTTTGAACCTCTGTAATCTATTATTCTTTGTTTGGTCAAATATTTACAGTTATTAACTCACTTAAAGAGACCCAAGGCTGAGGTACTATCATTTGCCTTGTAGAATCTACCTGGACTCTACCTAAGGACATTTCTTTTCTAGAAGTATCAAAAGAACTAATAACAGGAAAGGAGAGAGAAAGAAGCTATAGAAAGCTTATAAGCACTTTGTGGTCTTCTAGATCATGCTAGAAAGAATACAGATGAAGAGAATGAATCTAGGGATCTATTCTTGGTTCTGTGCCTTATTATCACTTGAACATGCTTCACATTAGTGTCCTGAACTGTAAATGGATTTAAATATCTATGCACAGAGTTTTCATTATGAATAAACCAGAGAATGTATGGAAAATGCTTTTTATATAATAAGACATAGATGTTGAGTATAATTATTACAGGTAGAACATTAAATTCAGCATTGCAATGCTTAGAATGACTGAGAGCAAATTCCAGGAACTTGTCTATTAGTTGTTCATAATTCTGAATCACACATAATACCTGTGGTATCTTTATCAATAAGAAATTTCAAAACCAGTCTGGTTTTTAGGCCACTTGAGATTTACTTCCATTTCTCTTGTAATCAGCTTGTTTCTACTTAGAGAATATAAACTAATTTCAGTATTACCTGAAATAGATATAATTAGGTAAGTCAGAATGTAAGAAGAATGTGTGCGTGTTATTCAAAGTCCAAGTAGAAAGTCATTTTTTGTCCTTTTATTATTCATAATCATACCCACCATTGTTTTCTATCAGCACAGAAAGTTGAAAAGAATAATTTTATATCATCTTTTGGGGAGAGATTCTGAGAGTACTTTTATCCATTTTCAGTTAGTGATTTCTTTGGAGAGAACTGAAATATTCTCAGATTAATTTTCAAAGTAAATCTTTCTTAACATGGTTCTCAGAAAGGAATTTAAATGAAAGTTGAAATCTTTCAATGTATTAAATTTTATTTCTCAGGATGGTAGCTATTAGTAAGCCCTAGGCACATACTATATTTAAAGATCTTTGCTCTATTCTAGAATGATTTTCAGCATTGTATGTTCATTTGGGGTTTTATAATAATAAGTACAGCCATTCAGGCATGAAAATTATCTATCAGGAATTAATTAGAGGGTGTGATCTTGAATTTATTTTGTCTTAGGAATACATTTCAATCAATGTTTTACTATAAATTTTTATATATATAGAATTGTTAAGTTTCAGCCTTCGTACAGCTTAGGTTATATCATGTGTCGAACAATACAGGCTAAAAACTGTATGTCTAGAAATCTAATTGAAAAGATAGTTAATAAGCTGGGCTTTATAAAATTTACAGACCATAAAAGCTAACATTCTAAAATGTCTGAATTGATTAAATTTCAAATACAAAAAGCAAAAAAATTTGAAGATAGAGTATTGATTCTAAATTGAAATAAATTATTAGGAAATAGTATATATCTGTAGAAATAATTTTTCATGTTATACTTTAATCACATTTCTAATGTTATAATTTATTTTTATCAGCAAGATTTGTTGAAGGATGAACAAAATCAAGAAGAAATGATTCTGGATTTGCTTTGGGACCTCTCCTGCCAGACCAGTGTTTCATTACCATCAACTCCAAGTGAAGCATCTTTCCATTTCCTGTCTAGGACTTCTCTTCATTCTGTTGAAGATCATTCCTCTATGGACATAATGTCTATATGGGATGATATAAGACTGCATCTTCGACGCTTCTTAGTGAGCAGATTACAAAGCCATAACGAAATAAATAATTCACAGCAAAAAATTCTATTGAAAAAGCAATGCATACAGCAACTCTTGTTTCTTTATCCAGAATCGGAAGTTATTATAAAATACCAAAATATACAGAACAAACTATTGACTGAGCTTCTGCAGAACTCCTTTCCTTCTTACAGCAGAGATTTAAATTTAGACATAACGGCTCATAGATACCAAAGTGCCATGCTTAAGTTATACTCAGTAATGAAAGAGGATTTTGACACACTATATGAAATCTTAGCTCCATCCTCAACAGCAAAATTCATTAAAGAAACTTACCTGGATACAGTTACAGAAGAAACAGCAAAATTTCTTAGAAATTTTTGTGAGCTACAGTTCAAAGAAAATGCTGTTCGTGTGGTAAAAACAAGCAAGAGCTCCAGCAAGCATAGAGGAGCAGTGCATGCTTTGGGTTAGTGACATTTAAATTTTCTGTTTGGTTTCACTTAAACATTTTGATATCTTTAATTTTCTGGGGTTTTGTTGTTGTTTGGTTAAATCTCATTGCAAACTTGAAAATAAATCAAAAAATAAGTGTAATGAAATTTTACAGTATACATTTCTCTTCTGTATTCTTTTTCTGTAAGTACAGTAATAGAAGTGTTTTCTTTCCTGTTAAATTGTTAATGATACTGAAAATGTAAGCCAAAAGTTTTGCAAATAAGAGTTTCGTTTCTTTTGATTGCATATGACAAATGATAAAATATTGGATGAGCTTGTGTGTTTATATATATCTATAAATACACACACAGATATATGTATAACAGAAGGGCTTTTTTTGGTACTGGGGAGTGAACCCAGGGTGAACCCCCGCACTTTTATTTTTTTTATTTTGAAACAAGGTGTCACTAAGTTGCTGAGGCTGGCCTCAGACCTGTGATCCTCCAGTGTCAGCCTCCCAAGTACTGGTATTACAGGAGTGAACCACTGTCCCTGGCTAGAAGGGCATAATTTTTAATTCATTGTATCGTCCAAAGCCCAAGCATTATTAAAGAAGAGTTTCTGAAAATCTGTTGAAATTTGCATTAATTAAATTGGAAGTGTAAAAATTATAATTAGACATTAGTCATTACTTCTAATAAAGAGCAATTATGAAATATTAATTATAAAATTCAATATTGTAATTGCTTGGAAAGGTATAGCATTTTAATTATAGCTAATTTTAAAAATTCCTCTAATACTGTTTCTTTTTTTGGCACTGGGGATTGAACCCAGGAGCATTCTGCCTCCAGCCTACATCCCCAGCCCTTTCTATTTTTTATTTTGAAATAGGATCTCGCTAAGTTACTCTTGGTCTCACTAAGTTGCTGAGGCTGGCCTCAAACCTGCAATCCTCCTGTCTCAGCCTCCAAAGTGCTGGGATTACAGGCATGTACTACTGCACCCATCTTCTAATTTTTTTCTATAAGAATGTATATAAATAAAACATGATTTGAAAATCCCTAAGTATATTCAAAAGAAAAAGAACTTATTATGATATAATAAACTTTCTTGTTATAATTTTAATTTTCTACTAGTAGAGAAGAATCAGAGTAAAGAAAATGTAATTATCTTTAGTCATGAAACTCTGAGGCATATTTTTAAATATGTTCACAAGCTATGTTAAGTATTTGAAAATTATCATTTAGTAAATTGTTATGGATCTTTGAATTTATGCTTTTTAAAAATTTTCATATCGCACTATATTTTCACTTATCTTCATTAATAAAATGCCAGAAGATGAAAATAATGTAATATATGAATTTTCAAATACATTAATATTTTCTCTTAAAATTTTTATTTTCCTCTGGAAGCTGAATCACATTGCAGAACAGAGATGAATCAGCCAACTGGAGTTATGGCAAGATACAAAATCAGCTAATTCAGGGACATTGCAATTTTGCTCAAAGCAAACAGATTAACACATAAATTTTTAAATGCATTTCATGAGTGCACTTGTTTTCTAATATTTTTGTAGTCTCTAAAACATTCCTTCCTACTAGTAGTGTTTTCAATATGAGAGTTATATATGTGCTAAATATATTTTATAAGGGAAGAAAAGATCCATATGGTTGAAAATATGTATAAATTACTATTGAGTCTTTAGAATTGATATTGAGGTATTTTCTCATTTGTGAGAGAAAAGTATTTTCTGCTTTAACTCTAGAATTGAAAATATTTTCCACAAGTCTAACTACACTGATCTTTCTCAAACTTAGTGTCTGGACTTTGGTATAAATCACTTGTTAAATGAATGCTTTTCATCTGCTAGGCACTGTGCTGAGAACTTTTCCTTATTATCCCAATTTTCTGTACAAAGAAAGATACTTAGAAAGATTAACTTGACCTGGATCATATTGTACGGAGTCAGGAAATTGTATTCGGAATCAGGATTCTTTGGCAGTTCTCTTTGTCTCCAAAACCTATGTTCTCAACCACCATGCTATTATATCTTTTCTTTTTTCTTTTTTGCGGTACTGGGGATTGAACCCAGGGGCATTCTACCTCTGAGCTACACCCCCAGCCCTATTTTTATTCTTTATTTGGAAACAGGGTTTCACTAAGCTGCGGAGGGCCTCACTAAGTAGCTGAGGCTGGTCGCGAACCTGTGATCCTCCTGTCCCAGCCTCCCAAGTACTGGGATTACAAGCATGTGCCACCATGCCCGGCTTATTATATCTTTTCTTAAAGTGTAGAATTAAATGTTTTGTCACCTGTAAAAGAAATTTCAAATAGCACTGCTCAATGGACTTCCTGAAAATAAATTCATTTCAACTTTATTAACTACCTATAATAAACAAGACATTTAGCAAATATCATGTTCAAAGTTCTAGGCACAGAACTGGGAAAAAAACCTAAATGAGTCACTACTGCTATATGAAAAATGCTAAACTAACTTAAAAGATCAACCATCTTTTTCTCTAATATTTGACCTAATGATGAAATTCTAAAGAAATATAGCTTTGTGATGAGCATTGAATAAAATCTAGATTGGCTCTAATGGGATATATATCTATATTTTTATTTTCATCACATCTTTGGTATTTTGCCTGAAACTATAGAAAGAACATTGCTTAATCGGCCGGGCGTGGTGGCGCACGCTTGTAATCCCAGTACTTTGGGAGGCGGAGACCAGAGGATCCGGGTTCGCGGCCAGCCTCAGCTCTCTCTCTCTCTCTCTCTCTCTCTCTCTCTCCTTAGTGAGGCCCTCTGCAACTTTGTGAGACCCGGTTTCAAAATAAAGTATAAAAAATAGGGCCGGGGGCATAGTGCGGAGGTAGAACGCCCCTGCGTTCAATCCCCGGTACCGCAAAAAAAAAAAAAAAGAAAAGAATAGAAAGAACATTGCTTAATTAACAACAGTAAACATTTATTGGTTCAAACAGTGATGTGCATTATCTTATCTAATCCTTCCAACCACCCAACAAGGTAGATACCATTATTAGCTCCATTTTATAGCAAAGGAAACTAAGACATAGGGATTTTAAGCAATTTCCTCAAGGTCACAAAGTGATGTCAGTGTTCAAATTCATGTCTGTCTGACTGTAGAGCTCTTACTCTATGACTATGCTCCACTGACTAAAACTCAGACTGGAAATAGCATATCCCATTTTAAAACACTCCTCTGAATCCTCTCGATGCTTCCTCGATGTCAGTGTTGTCATTGTTTTACTCTTCTGCAAACTATCCCACACTCTTCTCATTCAAAGCCTACATAATCAGAGTTTAAAAGTATTTTTATTTGTAATTCCTCTTTGATGAACTATTAACAGCTCTTAAGCAGGATTTATATGTAAACTACAGTCTTAACAAGCTAATGTCTAACCTGTTTGTGCATATATCTGCCATGTTCTTGATGACCTAAGATAATTCAGACCTAATGAATCTAATTGCCACTGATTTTTTTTCTTTTTTCTTTTTTGGTACTGGACATTGAACTCAGAGACATTCTACCTCCGAGCTACACCCCCAGCCCTATTTTTTATTTTTATTTTGAAACAGTATCTCCCTAGGTTGATGAGTCTTACTACTTGCTAAGGCTGTCCTCGAACCTGCGATCTTCCTGTCTCAGCCTCCAAGTACTGGGATTACAAGCGTGCACCACCATGCCTAGCTTAATTGCCACTGATTTTGTATTTAGATTGAAGATTGTGCTTCCCTGAGTGGTCTGTAAATTATCCATCTGTCTATATTACTTTAGCATCAAAAAATGATTACTGATTATTATGTATAAGACTTCATTAAAACTTTGTATGTGTGAGTTCATTTAATCTTCTGAATATCTCTTCACATTATTTATACTTTATGTATGGGAAAACTGAGACTTGAGAGGTAAATATTTCCCAAGGCCACACAGATAATAAGCCAAAAAAGGGCTTCCTCTGTAATGTTTTGGATTTTTGGTATATTATCTCTTTTTTTTTTTTTTGGTGGTGCTGGGGATTAAACTAAGGGCTTTGTACATGGTAGGCAAGCAGCACTCTACCAGTGAGCTAGGCACCCAGCTCTGCTATATTATCTTGATATGCCACAAAACTGTGTGCCGAAAACTCTATGGAAGACACTATGATAATTTATATTAAAAAATCATTCACCAGCCTGGTGCGGTGGTTCCACACCTGTAATCCCAGTACTTAGGTTGTTGAGACAGGAAGATTGAAGGCTTCAGGCCTGCATGTGGTAATATAGTGAGACCCTGTTTCAAAATAAAAAATAAAATAGGTCTGGAGGTGTTGCTCATAGAAAAACCATGGGTTCAATCCCCCTACCACACACACAAAAATCCACCAAATACATTTACATTTTCTGTTTTGATTTTCACATTCCTGTGTTCTATATAATACTCATTAAATGTTTTTATTTTTCTTTTTGATTGACAAAGATTCATAACTGATTTATAATTTGCTTGTGCTTATTATCTCAGTAACCGATTGGGGTGGTTTTTATTCTATCCTATCTGGCCAGCTGGCTCTTCTGGTGTTAGTGTTCACCTGGGCATCCCAGGGTGATTTCTGCCTACAACAAATTCAGGCTCTCCCAGGCATATATTTAAAATATGGTGACAATCTCTCTAGCCATTTTCTTGTGATAAGGTATCAAACAGACACTTAATTTTATTTATATTAAGCTTATCCCTAGACTTATACTCCCCATCTTGGTGTCATGTGGAAACTTTTTTCCTTTATATTCATAATGGTTTTGAAATTTTTTTCCTTCAAGAACATGTGCTGTTTTAGTATTTTATAACACTTAGAACTATATAGTTTGTTTTTTTGTTATTTGAAAGAAATGATAAAATAAGCCAGGCGTGGTGGCGCATGCTTGTAATCCCAGTACTTTGGGAGGCGGAGACCAGAGGATCCGGGTTCACGGCCAGCCTCAGCTCTCTCTCTCTCTCTCTCTCTCTCTCTCTCTCTACTTAGTGAGGCCCTCCACAACTTCGTGAGACCTGGTTTCAAAATAAAGTATAAAAAATAGGGCCGGGGGTGTAGCGCAGAGGTAGAACGCCCCTGGGTTCAATCCCTGGTACCGCAAAAAAAAAAAAAAACCACAGAAAGAAATGATAAAATAATGTGCACATAAGTGTTATAGAATCTTAAGATTTGGTGATCTTTTCTCAAAGAGAACAATATTGCTTTTACAGAAACTTTTACAAAGTTTCGAGAGTGATGTAAGATCCGTGACTTTCTCAATAACTCTGATTTTACTAATCTGTTCTTATCATTTGTTTTCTAATATTTTTCAGGAAAATTATGAGTTCTTTCTTAAAGGTTTATGCTACAATATTGTTTTTCATTTATTTTATAAGGCTTTAATATTAAAATAGCTTTCAAAAATTTGCTAGAGAGTTGCAATTAGCGTTTTGATCATAACTTGATATGTCCTTTGGATCTAAGTAAATGCTGTTTTTCTCAATGTTTGAAAAAGATAGAATTGTTTTAGTGATCTGGTCATTTTTCTAGATTTTTAGCTGGGCCCTGTTGTCTGGTCAACAGCTATCTCTCCTGCTGAACTATTCCTAGGTGGGATAATTAACAGTTCTCAAGATATTTTACAAGTGAATGAATTTCTAGTATGGATTCTGGCCACCTTTCTGGATCTTTTGTGTGGTCTCTTGTTGCCTGATCAATAGATACTTCTTTGAGGATAGCTAACAGTGCTCAGGGTAATTAACGTAAGTGAGTATAGATTTGCAAATTCCCCAGAAATCTGGGACTGGAAGATCTGTCTTGGGGGTGACTGGCCTGGACTGGGAGATTTTAGTACAGACTTCCACATTAAAGTTTATTTTTCCAGATAAATTTTAATATCACTTTATCAAAAAATAAAAAGAGAGCCGGGCGTGGTGGTGCACGCTTGTAATCCCAGTACTTTGGGAGGCAGAAACCAGAGGATCCGGGTTCGCAGCCAGCCTCAGCGCTCTCTCTCTCTCTCTCTCTCTCTCTCTCTCTCTCCCTGTCTCTCTCTCTCTCTCTCTCTCTCTCTCCCTCTGCTTAGTGAGGCCCTCCTCAACTTCGTGAGACCCGGTTTCAAAATAAAGTATAAAAAATAAGGCCGGGGGTGTACCGCGGAGGTAGAACGCCCCTGGGTTCAATCCCCAGTACCGCAAAAAATAAATAAATAAATAAAAAGAGGCAGAATTGTTTATGAGTAATAAATTTCAGTTAAATAAATCCTCTCTATTTTAAGATGAAAAGGTGATGCTCTTATGAGATTTTAATGCTAGGATACATTTCATGGCATACTGAATATCTTAGTCTGAGTTTTCTTTGAGGTTATTGTTAGCTTGAAAAGGAAAGACTTATGAGAATGTGACACATGCCTATGAATATTTGGAAGGTTCCTAAAAATCAATGGAGGCGAGGTTGAATGGAGTAGCCTCTAAGGCCCCTTCCCTTTCTCAGTTCCTGGCTCTTTTATTTAAGGAGAATTGGAGGTGAGAAAAAAGAATCTCTCAGGGGATGAAAAGATACTTCAGAGTAAAGAAGGCCCTCACACCAACCTGAAAATAGAATTCTTGACTAGGGAGACACAGAGCACAGTGGAAAGGAGGCCAGTCAGAAGCCACCCCACCCCCTCAGCCATGCTACCCCTCAAGTGGCTGTGCCCATTTAAGTGATGATGTCAAGAAAGAGTGAAGAAGTGTGTTGAGGTGAGGCAAGCCATGTGAAATGCACACAGGAAGAAGCATGAGTATGAGCACCATTACAGAAGAGCCTATGCCTTGAGAAGGACATCGCATCTCTTCCTCCATGTCCCCTTTGTGCTTCTGGTGTGGAAGGAAGCATCTGCACTAGAACTCTGATGACAATTATGCTCATTATTTTCTAATCCTGCACTAGTAGGTGGAATTCTAAGTAATTCAAAACAGGAAATGGGGTAAAAATTAATAAGAGAAAGTAATATCTATTCAGTTATCGCCAGTTCCTTTAAATAATATTTATTTCTCAACCTCCCAAGTACTGGGGTTACAGGCTTTGTTGTTGTTGCTCTTTTTTCTTTTCTTTTCTTTTCTTTTCTTTTCTTTTCTTTTCTTTTCTTTTCTTTCATTTTGTTTTCTGCTGTACCACTGTTAAAACACTAGCAAATGATACTGTTGATCAGCTTTTTTCTCCCACTGCTTTGTCATGGTTGCTGTTTTCCAATACAACACTGGCACATTCCTTGTTTGCAATTCCTTTGTTCTAAGAAGGTATCAAGTACAGCTTGATTGTCAGTCCAGTGTGCTAGTCCTGACCTGCTTGAGCACGTCCTTGCTTTGTGTCCTTCCATAAGTCATTCAACCTCTTTTAATCTTGCTACTCAATAAAACGAAAGGGATTAGGTAATATCTAAGGATTTTTTTAAGTCTAAACTTTTTCTGACTAAGTGACTGCAGCCAGAATTTAGACCTACAACTTGAATTGGCAACTGCCGCCACATTCATTCTTTCCACTGACAGATGTAGAAACTGGCTAAGCATGTGGCTCTGTATGCCACAGTAAAAGATACAAAAGCCTAATTTTAGATCTCTATCTCTGTGAGTTTTCTTCCCCCAGTGAACTTAGAAATAACAACATGAGAACTGCCCATCTCCTGCCATTGCATATTTTATGGGCATGGAAGAGTGGGAAGGAGGGTAGGTGATTTAGCAAAAACAGGAAGTGGAGTGACTCCTTCCAGCTCCCATCTGAAGCTATTCCTAATAACTCTCTTTTTTCTTTTTTTTGTTGTCTTCCTCTTTGATCTCATGACGTTTGTTTTGTCTTTATTTTTATAGGATCATTTTTAGAAAGATAATTGAAAATCAAGATCACAGACAAGAATTAAAAATGCAATTATTATTCTGTATTGTTGATTGAAAAGAAATCCATATGTCTTTTCTCAGGCATATATTCAAATCAGGCAAGGCAGGGATTTAGTAATGACTTGTATGTTTTGCCCAGGGAAGAACCAGCTTATTTCTCCAAGGCCTTAGACAGTAGAGTAGACAAGGACAATACTCTTTCATAAAAAAAGCATCTCTGAAGACATACATATCCCTGTATTAAGTACAAAATGAAAGCCCCAGAATTAGACCTTGTAAAGCATGGAATAGCAATAATTTCCTGTAAGTCTATAGGTAAGAATTTCACAAGCCATATTATAATGAAACAGTTATACTGTAAACTTTTAAAATAATTTTAGTGTATTTTGTATTTTTTCAGCTTGTAAGAAACGTCAAAAGTGATGTTTTGGGTTTGGTAGAATTGATCATAAAGCCTTTCCTCTTACCACGTCTGTATTTACATGGTATGTTCAGTGCCTTTTTGAGCCTTCTCCTACCATCAGCAGAGAAAAGGAGTCTTGCGTTCTCCTTTTCTGGGCCAGGAGGGTATCCCCGTTCAATCTGATTCCCATCTGTGCTGTTGATCTCTCCGCAGTAGAAGTTTGCAAGGTGATCTACTAGCATAAGGGTAAAAATTGGAACTATTTCTTTTATTCCATCTTCTTTAAAGGAGACAGGATAGGACAAATTCTTCTTGATGTTTAGGATAGGATGTTTTGTGTTCCAAGTCATTCTCAGATATTTTGATTCTTGAGTTTTGGTAAGGCACAAATAGCTAAAAAATTATTTCTCAGAAAATACTTGAATAAAGTATATGTTTTACAAGGGGATGCTACTTAGAACATAAATTCAACATTAATTATTGTTAATGTTTTCCCATTGGTCATCCTTATTTTTCCTTAATATTTATTTACAAGTACATTAAAGTCAGTTGTATAGTAGATGCTGTTTTCTAGGTACTTTTAATTTGCCACACACTATGCTAAGCACTTTATTTACATATATACTATTTGATTCTTGCAACATCTCTGAAAAGTTGAGTGTTATCCTTAATTTATAGGTACAGGACCAAGGTTGGACTAGTTAGGTAGCTTGCTCAGTGTCCTACTACTAAGAATTATTTGGCTAATAGTTAAACCCATTATGACAAAGTCAGCTCTCTCAGCTACTATGATGTACTGTCTCTTGTTGAAGGTATTGATTTGTAAGACAAAGAATCCTTTTATGATTTGAAGAATAATTTCTATTTTAGCCACATTTTAGATCCTGATTTTTGTGTGTTGGACTTTCTAGAATTCTAATACACAGTTGTTTTTCTACATATAAAATTAACCAAACATGAATTTTGAAACTATGGTAGTAATAGAGTGCAAAGTCACATCACTGGGTTTTCTATTTGGAAAAGATTTGTAAAGAAAAATAAATGCAAGACTTTGCATTTAATACATGAAAAGGAAAATAATACTGTTAATTGTTTGCTTAATATTTTTAAGTATCTAGATGGAGACTCATTTTATTCCTAGAGATGTGAATAAGGTGGTTACATTCAAGCTTTAAATCAGAATTAAGCTAAAATCAACTAAGTTACTAAAATAGTTAGGTAGCTTGCTCACTTGTTGAGTCACTTGTTTGAGTCACTTGTTGCAAAGGTTTGAGTTTTTCTTTTTTTTTAATTGAACCCAGGGGCATTCAAGCTGTGTTCCGGCCCTTTTTTTTTTTTTTTTGAAATGGAGTCTTGCTAAGTTGCTAAGGGTCTTCTTGAGTTGCTAAGGCTAGCCCAGAACCTACGATCCTTCTGTTTCAGTCTCCGAATACCAGATTATAGGCCTTTGCCACAAAACCCAGGTTTGAGATCTTTTTTTTTACCATCAATTAATTAATAACAATACCATTAGTTAACATTGTTTATAAGATGCTTCCACATTTTTCATTTGTTTATTTGACTTATCTTTGTTGTACCACCATCCAGAAATTAAACTGTAGCAATTCTACAGCAATTCCAGAACTTGATTTGCCCGGTGGGAAAAAAAGCATTTTGGTTGGTTAACAAATCAAGTTTGCAACAGAATTAAGGTCAGAAGAGAAACTTCCAACTATATCTCAGTTCCTCTTGAGAAAACAAACAAAAAGTATAACACTATAACTATTTCCCCTAAGGAAGTGCTTGGGTTTAGATTCTTCCTGTCAGAAGTAAATTTCTATGGCGTCTTAAAAAAAAAAGACATATATTTGAAAGTAGCTCAGCAAGGTGAATTTTACTTTTTGCAAAAAGGGATCCTGCCACCAGTAAAGTCAGGTGTGCAAGAGCAACATGGAGGAAACTTGCTGGGCATTTTATTTTCAGTGGGGGGGAGGGGCTTCTGTGCTGTGCTCCTATTGGTGGGAACATAGCCTCACAATATTTATGCTGTTGGCTGAAGGGGATGCCAGGGAGGGGTTGACACTCACAATTTCCAGGTAATGCCAGCTTTACAAAAATACCAGCACACATAAGGTTATACAATAGCAGTTTTACAAAATGGAGCCAAAGTCAAACTATTCCTTTGATAGAAAAGATCTAATTATAGTCTCGCATTCCCACTAAAGGTTGGGTCATCTCTGAAAACTATTTATATGATAAACACCATGAGAAAAATGACAGGACATGTATGGGTATGAGGAGACGATGTATGTTATATGCTTGGGCAGATGTGTGGTAGTGGCACATGTATGTGTGCTAATCTTGATTTACCTAAAACTTTGCTTTAAGTGCCATAGACTATTTTCTGACCTTACTATCTTCCATTAAGTGTTCTAAGGCCTTTCAGTCATTGTTCTAAAGACAAAAGGGCAACAAAGATGGAAAGTATATTTGGTGAGAGAGAAAGTAGATATAATTAATTTTAGTAATGTTTTTGCTTCGATGTAGCAACAGTCAGCAAACACTAAATTTCACTCCATTATCTATCTTCTTACTCCCTCCTTGGAACACCATGTATTCTTTCTAAGGGTAGAAAGGTCATTTACTTGCTACATCTTCTAATTGTGACATTCAGATACTAACCTTCTGAGATATTCCAGGTCAGTTTGAGCTTTATATACTTTATTAAGCCAGGCGTAGTGGCACACACTTATAATCCCAGTTCTTGGGAAGCTGAGACAGGAGGATTGCAGGTTCGAGGCCAGCCTCCACAATTTAGCAAGCTCCTTAGCAACTTAGTGAGACTCTGTTTCAAAATTAAAAAAAAAATTAAAAAGGGCTAGGGGTATAGGTCAGAGGTAGAATACCCCTGGGTTCAATGTCCAGTACCACAAAATAATATTAATGATGATAATTATTATTATATGCCTTATTAACTATTTTATAGCATTTTTAAAAACTGTGAGTTTTTGTTTTGTTTTTGTTTTTTGGTGCTGGAGTTTGAACCCAGGGCCTCACACATGCTAAGCATGAATTATACCACTGAGTTATACCTCCCCAACCCCCCAAATACTGAGGTTTTAAAAAACCCAATTTTTAACTTGGAAAAAGAAATATCTGTTTAAAAACATCAGTGACATTTTAAAAGCAGAATGAAAATAATTTTAAAAATCAGTGAAACGAACTTTAAAGTGAAATGATTCTTAAAGTGAACAAATTTATTTTGCATCTATTCTATATTGAGCAAAGAATGTGTACAAATGTACAGAGGATGTTGCAAGCCAGTAATTAATATTCTTTAGGCACTGAGTTGCTAAGTCACTATGCAACCTTCCTAAAACTTTTTGGTTTCTGCTTTACTCTGTTTAAATTATCTATGTTCTTCTATATCTTAATTTATGAATTTAATAATGTGAATGCTTAGTTCTATTGTATTATATAAAACTGTTCACAGATCGTGAATCCCTAAATTCCTCTTTAACATGTGCTCATTTTTCCAATGGAATATTATAAGCAAGTGTTAGATATTCTTTAATTAACATGTTTCTTTTCAAGTTCTTAGAAACTATGATATGTGACTTCTGGTTATTATATTAGTCAGTTATTAATACCCAGCATTTAGAGCATTTTTTATAAATGTTCAAGAAGAAAAGTTTAATAAGCAAACAAAGATTGATAAGATTCTTTTAAAAATGAAATCTTTTCAACTGAAAGCTGAGAATTATAATAATTGTTCCTATACCATTCTTTCTTATGAAAATCAACTTGGAAGATGTACATTATGAGATAACATTTTTGTTTTAACTGTTTAAGTACGAAAATCTTTGACCATGAGTGTCACATAGATGAAGTCAAATATGTGGTATAAAACCTTCTGGTGAAGTCAAATATTTGGTATAAAACCTTCTGGTGAAGTCAAATATTTGGTATAAAACCTTCTGCCTCAAAGTAATTGTCATTTAACAATTTAACAACTCTACCTATTTGTTTTTAGGAGATGTCTTAGTCCATTCAGCTTGCTATAAAAAAGATCCCATAGATCTGGGGAACTTAAACAACAAACATTTATTTCTCACAATTTTAGAGGCAGGCAAGTCCAAGATGAAGGCATCAGTAAATTTGGTATCTGGTGAGGGGCCACTTCCTGGTCCATAGATGGCCGTCTTCTGTGTCTTTACATGGCAGAAAGAGGAAAGGAGGTCTCAGGGATTATGAGGACACTGATCCCACTCACAAGGGTCACCTCCGAAAGGTCCCACTTCCAAATACTATCATCTTGGTGGTCAGGATTTCAACATATGAATTTAGGAAGGGACAAACATTCAGACCATTCAGACCTTTACAGGGGAAATCTGTGTCTGTTATGCCTGGGACTGTTAAAATTCTTTGTCTGGAGTGGCCTTTTCTGAGCATGGACAGATCCTGTAAAGGATTTTATAAAGGAGAACCTACTGGTAGCTTTGAGAGTTAAACCAATCAATCTTCCACCTGCCACACTAGGAAATGAGAAAATAATCCTTAGCTTTGGGTAAAATGTTCAAAAGTCATTATGGATTTCCAGTCAGACATGCTTTTGCTTCTGTCATTCTTAAAATTGAATTTCTAGTCCTCTGTTTATACAGATATTTTTAATTTGCTTCTATTCTTACCAAAACACTCATAAGAACTTTGATGGTTGGCCTATCTAAATGGAGATCTAAAATTGCGCACGTGAGGAAATGAAAAATTATTTAAAAATGGAATAGAGTGTGTTGCCTCCATCAAAAGCAAAGCCTATCAATGTTTGCTTTTGCAACTTCTTTTTAACACTGAAAAAAGGAGAAAACTCTTGTCTATTATTTAGAAAGGAGTGGTTTACTCTCTTACTAGTTTAATCTTCCTAACAGAATAGGAAGTACCCAAGATAGCGGGTAAATCCAAGTTAGAGATGAGAATCTAATAAAGCCTTTAGAATTATATGATGCCAGTGAAATATAAAAGACCCAATAATTTTAAGTTTTGATATTTAAAATTCTCTAAAATGGTCATACTGAGCTGATTTTAGAATAATGTCATATTGTTTGTCCTCCAAGGTAAAAATTATTTTAAGTTTGAATTCAGTGTTAGCATATCCATTAGAAAAGGCACACTGTAAAAGTAATTATTGTAGTGGACACCCAAGTGTGTGAAATAATCCATTCTGAAAAGAAGAGAAATTGCCTCCAAATTTTACGATGATCGTTGTTAGAGAAAGCTATATTGTAAAGTTGTTTTATAGTGCCACCTTTTATCTTTTTTCCAAACCATACTGAAATCAATTATAATCATCATTGTTAATGGTTTTTTTGTAATGCAATAAAACAGAAATCCCTCAGCTATTTGAAGAGGGTTGTACTTTTAAAGGGCATTTTTTCTCATAATGTTTCTTAATCATGATCACAAAAGCTATAAAGTTCACAGTTGTGGTGTATGGAGCTAGTTAGTGGAACCCGTACGCTGAAAAGAAACAGGAAGGAAGATGCAGCAGTCAGGGCCCCTTTAAGATTTAATAGCTAAAATCTAATGTGGAATCAGTATGTAAAAATGAGAAAACCCCTTGCTTGAGTTTATGGAAGAGATATTCCTGCACAGATTTGATCGAAGCTTTATGTCCAGTGCGTCTCTCTAGACTCGTGTTCTCTTGATTGAGTTTGAGCAGTTGGCCTTAATATCTCATTATGTAGACATATACAAATTCATACACACTTTCCATATTTGTTGATAAGTGATAATCTCAGATTTTGCTTTGTTTCTGTGACTTGGATGCAATAAAATATAAAGCACAAGTCCTTTATATTTTAGGAGAGGTACTTGTAGAGATTTGATTTACATAAAGGTATGTACTTCAATGTTTGTATCTAAAAACATACTAAATCTGAAATTTAGTGAAAGTCATTCAGCCATGAATGAAGTGAGTTTGCTTTTACTATTTTGTTAAATTTTGCTCATGTGCCAAGGTTTATGGAACACAAAAAGTGAACTAGAAATCAGACAGGTATTTAAAAACATTAAACACCCTGATAAGGTTTTTATCCTTGTGGTTTTCTCTGCTGCCCTGAGAGTTCTTTAAGGTTCTGTCGTTTTCAATCAACAGAGAGTACATGTGATCAGTATATCTGATAAACTTGTCAATGCCTCTTTAAAGCAGGATTCCCCAACCTATTCAATTCAGGCCCCCCTGCTTCATTTCAAGTATCATCTTGATAAGACAGAGCTATGTCACAGGCAGCTGTGTATAGCCAGCTCAGTCTACAACTAATTTGTGCAGGAAAAAATTAAATCAGGAGGTAAATTATTTCATGATTGCTCATTCCCAACAGAGTTGGGCATCATTCTGAAGAAAATATCAAATAATTGGTTTCAGGCCGTGTCAGACACATGCAATTCCCTTCTCTAATGGCTGTGTGTGGTAGCACCAGGCCTCAGGGGTCAGCAAGGAACTGGAAATAGCTTAGTGCCAGGCACAGCAATAGAGAGACGGAGCACATAGGAAATGAAGTGGCAATAAGTGCAATCCATAGGGGAAATGTGCTTCACTTGGAGTTTAATATATCGGTTCAGAATCTGGCAGGAAGCCATGCAACAATTGTTTACCTTTTTGTCAGCATCTGCATCTGTTCTGTTTTGTAAACAGCACTTAACTCTCCGTTGGTAAATGCTGGAATCAATAACAACTGTTAAGGGATTTCCTTACCCCCCTCCCTTTTTTTCATATTCTATAACAAATGCACACTACAAACAATGTTTGCCTTAGATTAACAAGGAACAGACATTAACAGGGTCAAAGGGATTTGGTTGGGAACATTTTATAGCTTCTTGGGTCTACAGTAATTATATCTGTGTGATTTGAATGTATTTTGTAACCTATCCAAATTAAACTGTTTAAAAAATGCTAGCATGCAGTAATGAAGATGATTTTTTATAATTATCTTAAGTACTGTGTATAGAAAACTGCTGGCACTGTTTGTAATAATTTAGTTCTGTGCAATATTGTATATTACAGCTGCTATGCAGAAATATTAAGTTGCCTTTTGCTGTTTTAGGAAATTAGTGATTATATCCAGCAGTACTAATTATTTAAAGCATACAGTTAGTAAAAAAAATACACACCACAGTGAGACATAAAAAATGGTTTATCTGTGACTGGTGCCTATAAAACTAAGTATATCATTAGTAAATGCAAAAGGAAGAAGAGCACAACTTTTAAGTTCACTGTCTTCGGGAGAGAACGGGTAGATGAATGCTGTCATAAGTGCAGGATTGTTACAGTAGTTATGGAGCCTCTTAAAAGTGAATATCACCAAGATCAGAGGAACACATTATTGCTAATGGTATTTATGTATTCATTTCCCCATGCTCTACTTTGGAAATTTACTCCTTAAAATTTCCACATTCACAATTGCTAAGTTGCCTTGTTTTTACTTTTAGTAAACTACTTAATATCTGAATTAACCCATACCGAATTCTGATCTCAGATTTTTATTTTCTTCTATTTTTACTTGTATGATAAACATTGAATCTTAGGCATTTATATTACTTTTCTCAAGTAGATGACTTTTTTTAATCTTTTCATTGGAGTACCATAAATTACAAATAAAATTTGGGAAATATTTCATCAGATCAATGAGTTAAGTTTTGCATTCTCTTGTTTTTTTAAAAATGTGTATGTCTAAGTGTTTGATGTGAATTTTTCTCTATGTATTTTTCATTTTAAAAAAATATTTTAGCAGTGCTGGGGAATCAAACCCAGAGCTTCACACATGCTAGGCAAGTACTCTAATACTGGGCTACAGTCCCGTCCCAGTCCTTTTTCAATATTATTAACAGTTATTTTGCTATTTCGCTTACCTAAATTATTTTGGCTACTTTTTAAAATAATTTGTAATTGCTTTATGAAATACATTTAATTAAAATTGGAATTTCGGAATTTGGAATATATATATATATTTTTTTTAACTCCTATTGAGGCTATAAAGTGCTTTGGTTTCATTTTACTTGACCTTCTGTCATTGTGAATGATATTAATTACTATATGATAATATACTTGCAATCACAAATTCTTTTTTAGATTTTTATTGGTATACTATAATTGTACATAATAGTGAGATTCATAATGATAATGCAGATGCAAGTTCTATGTGCATTGTAATTCATTGACCTAGAATGTCAAGATTTTGGGTCTTTCATCATCATAAAAAAATCACATTCCATATACATAAATTTATACTTCAAATTTTAATTTAAATTTGTACTGGTTTATCTGAATGAAGTGTGGGATGCTTATGGGCTTAGAGACTAGGCAAGCATTGCCCTTCCCCTTTTTTTGGCACTGAAAATTGAACCCCGGGGCATTCTACCTCTGAGATACACCCCCATCCCTATTTTATTTTTTATTTTGAAACAGGATCTTGCTAAACTGCTGAGGTGTCCTGGAACCTACAATCCTCCTGTCTCAGCCTCCTAAGTACTGAGATTATAGGTGTGCCCTGCCATGCCTGGTTAAGCATTACCCCTTTTAAGTACACTGAATCTAAAGTTAGAGAATTTACTTTATTAATACATTCCATGGTGACATTTGCATGATTCAGTAAAAATGAAATAACACTTAATTCTATTACATACTCTCATGTGTAATATGAAAAAAGTATATTTTAATAGATTTTTTCCTCCAGATTGAAACCTATTATTGAAAATCATAGATAAAACTTAGAAGCCAATTTTCACCTTTTGTAATTACTTCTTTTACCAAGAGAAAAATAGCTACATGCCAGCAAACCTCTCCAAATTTTGAGTAGTATAAAAGTGAAAGAATTCATCTTTGACATTTGTGCTTTACCTGTCTAACATCTATTTGATAGGAATTAATATCTCACATTTCTCATCTCATGTTAAATATTTTAAATCAAACCCAAATAATTTTGTGTGCAAGTTTGAAACTGTTAGACTGAAATTATTGTACCAGAGGTCAAAATGTTCAAAGTTTTATAGTCTTAAAATAATCAGAGTGGCTATCCTGCATTTATGTTAGTATTAAAGTTAACTATCTCCAACGGTGCTTGAAAAAATTGTAGTGGTTAACAGAGTATATCCTGATGGAGTATGTAAGGCACTCATGGGGGGATGGGTATTGTCTATGGATCATTAGCTAATTTTTAAAAATTGATTGTTGAAAGTAGCCTTTTGTTGTATTAGGTGAAGGCAATAATCATTATTCCCTAAGCAAAGGGAAAATTAAGTGCTAATTAGCAGGTTATGAAGTGTGCAATAGTAGTTAGAGCATAAGGAGTATTTTCCCACTGGTAGCAAATGCTACCTGGGGAAAATAGAGTCAACAAATTGATTGCTAATAGCTAACTGTATTTTTCAAACCCCAAAAGGTAATGTGAAACATCTCAGAGTTCAGTTACTCAACATCATAGCAAAGGTTTCTGTGTTAAAATCTTGTAATAAAATTAGAATTTTCTGTTAAATTATTATTATTTAGAATATATTCTAAGAATGTTTATTCATATGTACTGTCATTAACTTGATCTTTTCCTTTAAGAACTTGAAGTCTCTATTCAGTTATAGTCCTTTCCTTAGTTTTCCTCATTTTCCATTTAAAAAAATTTAAGATATCTTTGAAAAGAAGACAGATGTGGCCATCTTAATACTAATTTTAAAAGAATTTGAATGTAATTAGCTTTCATAGTCATCAAATGAGAGTTGTTTAGCTATCTATGTTTTCACAACTTGGCACATCTAATCGTTTCTGGTGATGTGGTGTAGCTGACATATTTTATTCTCTTAGTTATTATGCCATAGTTTTTATTTAATCTTGAAAATTGGCCTTTAAGTTGATATCTCTAAGAAATAAAAGGATGAATATAGAACTTAACTTTTAAAATATCACGTGGACATAATTCTAAATGTCAACCTTGATTTGTAATAAATATAAGAGATTTCTAATAAGGCAGTCTCTGTTAGTAAAGATTTGTGAGAAAGAACAGAATTATTCTTTTTAAACAATAGAGTTTTCATACACTAAGGTAAAATGTAGTTTGCATGTTGGATCACTCTAAAAATTAGATCATTTATCTAATGTCACTTTGGGGTCACTCATGCCACTTGGGGATAAGAACAAAGGAGTAAAGGCTACTTCCACAGTTTATCATAAGCCCTTGGAAGCCATCTAGCCTCTGAGTGAATTCCAAAAATGGAAATTCCACTTTGGCGAAGCTGGAAATCTTGCTCACCAAACAATTGTAAATGGCTCTTGCTTGGAGTGAGTGAGAAGACTCAGCTGATGATTCAAGAGAGGGAGGGGCCTTACCACATTCACTGCAGCATATTGTCCATTGTCCTCCTCCCATCTGAGACAAGGCCCATAAGACAATCTTTAGTCCTATACAAAACTCATTTATTGCTTCCGTTATACTTCTTTTCTGTTACTTATAACTAAAAATCTTGGAGAAATATGATCTTTTCAATAAATGCCGTAAAGGCTTTGTTTGCTTTTTGTGGTTCTTGGGATCAAACACAAGGCCTCACCTCATGGTATGCATGTACTCTACTACCAAGCTATGCCTCCAGCCCTATTTAAGATATTTTGGACCTCTCATAATGATGTTTATATTCTTTGTTGATGGCAGAGCAATTGACAAGGTAATCTAATGAGGCCTTTTCTCCCTTTGCATTTTACTTACCTGTGATTATCTTCCTTGATACACAGGCTGGCATAGGCATCTTCTGCATCCTGCCTTTGCAGTGCCCTGCCACTTTGCACTAAAGGTGAGAGAGCTGGGGTGTACCTCCGTGACCCTGGTTCAAACCCTAGCATGGGAAAAAAAAGTGAAGAAGTCTGGCTGTGATCACACTGTCCAGTCCCTACGAGATGCCACATTGGAAGACAGAGTGGGTTCTTCCTCCATATGAAGATACCCATATTTGCTTGCTCTGCTTCCAAAACGTACATCTGGAGCCTGGGTTTATTTTTGTTGGTTTCAGAAATAAGATAAATTGATGAAAATGAAAGCTTTATGTTTGTGTTTCCTCAGTATTAGCAAAGGGAAGAAATAAGATTGTTTAGATTGAATTGAGATTGTTTAGATTGTTCTAGGAAAGCTAGAGGGAACTCGTTCATTCATCAGCTAGATTTTGTGAAGAGAGCCTCAATTTACACTGTGGGAGTGGGGAGAAAGAAAAACTGAGATTTTGAAAATATATTAAAGTATTTTTACTTTTTTACAGTCTTTAGTGTACCATTAAACATGTAAAGTTATACTAAGTTATAAACTTCATGAATCTGAAATTTTTTCTTGGTCACATTTGTCGACTTCATGATGGCAGATATTTAAGTACTGAAATAAAGTGAAAATATAGTGATTCACTGCTGAAACTTCATTTTGTAGGACTATTTTATTACTTTAAAGTAGTTATTAGAATAATAAATTTCCATTATAAAAATTAAGACATTAAATATACATGGAGAAAAAATAAAAGTCCTCATATTCCCTACCCTCCAATCCCAATCCCTAGGGTCACCACTCTTATTCATACTTTGTTGAATATTCTTGAAATTTTCTTTTGCATATTTAATAATTCATGTACACATTTGTAATTTTTAGAAGTGAAATCACAGTAGCCATATTGTTCTGCAATGTGCTTTTTTCACATAATATTTGATGACTTCCTCCCATGTAGGTGCAGTCTGGTCTGACCTTTTCAGCAGTACCATGATATTCCACAATATAGATGTAACAAAATTTATTTGTATATGGCTAAATTTAGGTTGATCTTATTAGATTTTGATTCACTGAGAAAAATAATAATTTTCTCCTCAATAGCAATATATGTCTACGGTTGTATGTATTATATGTTTATGTATTATTACATGTTTATGTACAAAGAAAGTGTTAGGTCTCTTTCACCCTTACCCTTAATCCTAGCATCTCACCCTTAACCCTAGCACCTTAAAGTAATACCTGTTAACAGTTTCGTATGCACCCTTCCACACTTATGCATGTATATCCTACAAATTCCTCTGCAGCCTTTTTTGTAACTTACAGCATCGTGGATCTCTTTTGTTATAGATACATACAGAATGATCTGCTTTATTCTTTTTATAGGCTGCAAGTTATGTATTATATGATCATATCATTATTCAATCATTTAATTAACCAACTCCATCTATAGACATTAGGATTTTCCAAGTTTTTTTTCTTTGCAAACTTATGTATCTTTGAAAGTTTTATTCCTAGAAGTGATATTCCTGGGCCTGATGGAGAAAAAGTTAATTTAAATTTGAGTATTTAAGTTAAATTTGAATATATCTATATCTATAGATGACTATATAGATATATATATAGATAGATATGGGTATAGATATATGGAGAGAATTTAAATTGCCCTCCAAAGCAAATATACTTACTGAGTTTAACTACAAATATTCAGAAACATGAGTATCTAGATTAATGCATGTATTCATTTAGACATCAAGTCATTAATTATGATTTTTGAAAGAAGTTTTGAAATCCCTATGCTCGCCTGCCTCCTTCTGGATCCTCAAGGTTATTGCTGTCTTGCCAGCTATCCTCATGTTGCTGCAAATGAGAAGCCTGAGCAAAGGATGGCAGTGACAGAGGGGCACTTACTGCTCATGTCCTGTAGCTCTTAGGAGCTCTGGAGTCAGGCAGAGCTGGCTTTGCATTCTAGTTGTTGCCACTTAGCAACTATGAGACCTTGGCTAGATTGTTTTTCTTCTGTGAGTGTCCCTCATGTAATCTAGAAGAGGGAGAGGATAATAATAAACCTTCCTCTTAGTGTTTTAGTATTAATACAGATATTATGCATAGTTTCTGGCACAAACGAAGTGTTTTGTCATTATCTTTATTTAAAATGTATACATATAAGCCAGGCGTGGTGGCGCATGCTTGTAATCCCAGTACTTGGGAGGTAGAGACCAGAGGATCCGGGTTCACGGCCAGCCTCAGCTACTTAGTGAGGCCCTCCCCAACTTCGTGAGACCCGGTTTCAAAATAAAGCATAAAAAATAGGTCTGGGGGTGTAGCTTGGAGGTAGAACGCCCCTGGGTTCAATCCCTGGTACCACAAAATAAATAAATAAATAAATAAATAAATAAATAAAATGTATACATATATCCATACACATGGGTACATATATATTATTGTATTGACATGATAATATATTATTAGTATACTAATATACTAATGGGGTATTCCCAAACACCAATATATGAAAAGGGGCTATTTGCTATTATTTTAATTCAATTGCACAATGACAAAGTCATTTTGTCTTTAAAGTACTTCATATAGCTGGGTGCGGTGGCACACACCTGTAGTCCCACCATTTGGGAGACTGAGACAGGGGGATTGGCAGGTTCGAGGCCAACATGCAGTAACTTAGGGAGACCTTGTTTCAAAATAAAAATAAAAAGGGCCAGAAGTGTAGTTTAGTGGTAAAATGACCCTAGGTTCAATCCTCAGTACCACAAAAGGAAAGCAAGCAGGTAGGGTGGAGAGGGAGGGAGGGAGGGAGGGAAGGAGAGAGAGAGAGAGAGACATAGAGAGAGAGAGAGAGAGAGAGAGAGAGAATGAGAACACCAGAACTTTATATAATGTTTTCTAGAAATGTTAAATTAAGTTTTTTCCAATTTGGAAATAAAGGAATGAAATAAGACTAAATTAAAAATAAATGTATCTAGAGATCTCCATTGCTTGTCCTCATGATTCTGACAATGACTGCCAGATCTAGCTCAGCACTGATTTTCCCCCTGGAGCTTCATACTTCTAGAGCTAAAAGCCTGCTCATTTGTTTGCATGTCTCATAAGCACTTCACACACAACAGGGAAACCCCAGAACTCTCACTGTCCCCCGACCCCTGCTTCTTTTCCCCAATCTGAGTTGATGCCACTAATAATCTCTCAGCACAACTATCACTCTCTCCTTCTGCCCTGCTTCCTAGCATCAAAAATCACCAAGATTCTTAATTTTGCCTCATCTAAATATTTTGAAATCTCTCTACTCCCCTCCATTCCTACCATCAAGGCCTACTTTAGGTCTTTATTTTTTTTTTTTTTTTTTTTTTTTTTTT
>PVJS01021110.1:8687-31953 GCA_004027185.1 Glis glis
TTTTTTTTTTTTTTTTTTTTTTTTTTTTGCTGTACTGGGAATTGAACCCAGGGGCATTCTACCTCTGAGCTACACCTCCAGTCCTATTTTTTAATTCTTTATTTTGAAACAGGGTCTCACTAAGTTGCGGAGGGCTTCACTAAGTAGCTGAGGCAGGCCGCAAACCCAGATCCTTCGGTCTCAGCCTCCCAAGTACTGGGATTACAAGTGTGCGCCACCACCCCGGCCAAGGCAGTATTTCTTAAATAAGATTTTAAGAATGAGCAGAAGCTACCAGGACATGTTTTGAGAGTGGGAACGGGGCTGGTGTGTATTGTGGCTGAAGGACAATGTATGTGAATGTATGAGATTGAATACAAGGTGGCATTTCTTAGGGTTTGAGTACTGGCAAGGATAGGGGCTAGGGAGTAGCATGGTTTGAGATGGAATGTTATTTTTTCTGTTCTATAGAAATTCAGAATATAATATAATATGTCAGTATTTACAACTAAAATAGAAAAATAAATGGTAATTTAAAAATATTTTGTTTTGATACTCGAAGAAAATTTATTTTAGTTGAATTGGAAAATAAGGCTTTCTCTTCCGTAGACATAGTCCTATGTTTTTACCTTTGGGTGTATTTGGTTAATTTTTGCCCATATGTCCAACCAAACATGAACTTCTTTTGTGTTTACTACTCAAACAAAACAAAAAACAACAAACAAAAAATACCTCATGGATTTCTTGTCTTAAAGAGATCTCTCTCTCTCTCTCTCTCTTTCTTACTTTCTTACTCTCTCCTTTTTTGTGGTACTCAGGATTGAACCCAGGGGTGTTCTGCTCTGAGCTACACCCCCAGCCCTTTTTATTTTGAAACAGGCTCTTGCCAGGTTACCACATACTGGCCTTGAACATGTGATCCTCCTGTCTCAGCGTCCCAAGTACTGAGATTATAGGCACATGCCACCGCATCAGGCTTCTGCTCTATTTCTCAAGTCAAAAATCTTTACTACTCTCACTCTCACTCCAGCCTCAAAATATGAAGCTATGTCACAAAGTTATTTCTCTTAATTGTATTAATAATTGCTCAAAGTTATATCTTTTCTCTTAGGTAAACTTCTACCACGTAAATTTGTGTTCTTTTCTCTGATATTTTTCTGCAAGCTTTGTAAGTATCCTGTCTTCGTTCTTTTCCCATTTCCATTTGTCACTTGGTACTTAAGTGATCTTTTCTGAATGCAAAAATAATCCTGTCTCTTGACTACTTAAAGGCTCTCCATGGCTCATTCTACTTGGCAAAGCATGTTGTGCCCTTCAGGATCCACGTCTTCACATGCCTCTAGCCTTTATACAGTGTCCTCCTTTCACATCACATTTTTTACTTCTGCCATATTTTTTCCATTCTAGACATGGCTATTTAAATGTAAGTTAATTAAAATGAAATAATTCAGTTCCTAACCTACTGTATTGGACAGCACAGATTGGGAACATTGGTTACAGAAAATTGTATTAGGTAGTGCTGTTCCTGAACATATCAAGTTCTCTTTTCCCTGCCTCTCCCTCACCTCTCCCCCACCTCTCCCCCACCCCCCCCCACCCCACCCCTCTCCTCAACTAGGTATTGAACCCAGGGGTGTTCAACCTTTGAGCCACAACCTCTGCCCTATTTTTGAAAAGGTCCCACTAAGTCATCACACTGACCTGGAAACTATGATCCTCCTGTCTCAGCTTCCCAGGTACTGGGATTACAGGAGTGCACCACCATGTCTGGCTTGATTTCCTTTTCTAAATATCTTTTGCCTAGCTAACTCCTTCTCTTCCATTAAGACTCAGCTTGGCTACCATCATTTTTGGAAAACTTTTCCGGACACCATCTTTTCCTGTCTCCTCAAAACCCCAACATCTGCATTGTTGCCTTTGTCTTAATGTCTACTGCATTTAAATATAGGAAGCAGTGTTTGGTAGCAAAATTCTAACAGTGTTGAAATTTTATGAATTTAAATTGAGTAGGGTGCATAGATGCACCAGCATGGAATTAATTAGAAACACATTTTTAAATGGATTCCTTGCCAGGCGTGGTGGCGCACGCTTGTAATCCCAGTACTTGGGAGACGGAGACTGGAGGATCAGGGTTCGCAGCCAGCCTCAGCTACTTAGTGAGGCCCTCTGCAACTTCGTGAGACCCAGTTTCAAAATAAAGTATAAAAAAAATAGGGCTGGGGGTGTAGCTCGGAGGTAGAACGCCCCTGGGTTCAATCCCTGGTACCGCAAAATAAATAAATAAATAAATAAATAAATAAATAAATAAATAAATGGATTCCTTTACTCAGTACTGACTAAAGAAGCTTCTTATTAGTTAATTGTGACCTTAGGAAAAGACAGTTTATTATTTCTAAAAAGAGTTTCGTTTTGTCTTGTTCTGTTTTTAAATTTTAATTTTGGTTTTGGTTTGGTTTAGGGTTTGTTAATCTGTCCATCAATATGATGGTTATCATGGAATAGATTTGGATTCCAAATACTAGAATGCCACTTTCTGGCTTATGAAAATAATAGATTTCCTAACATATTTCTGACTTCAGGTATTCTGACTAGGAAAATATGATTTTCAGTACCCAATTGGGTTTTCTGAACTCAGTCGAGTTTAGCAGCATGTAGGGTTGGAAAGGCTTCACTGATGTGGCGTAGATGATTAGATTGTGTAATATGAAGTACAATGGGCATTTAAAAAGGAATAGATACTAATGAGGAGTGGCCTAAGTAGGAGTACTTTCTTCAAAGACACAGAATTTGAATTAGACAAAAGAAGGATGGAGAAGAACAAGAGGCCTATATACGCGAAGCAAAAGGAATGTGAAATACATTTGAGAATGGAGTGCAGATAAGAACACCTGGCTAGAGTGGAAGATTGACCAGTGGTAAGAGGTTATGCTATGGTAAAGTAGGGCTAATAAAACTATTAATCTTTGTTTCACAAAATGCCATTTCTTCTGATTTTCCTCTAATTTACACACACACACACACACACACACACACACCACACATGATGTATATATTCCACCTACCAGGAAAAAGATTAGGATCATCTGATATGAACTTTTCTGTAAAATGTCATATTCATAGGAACATATTACATTCACTTTTAAAAAGAATTTTTTTGGTAGAGGATAGTTTTTGTATGTATATTCTGTATCTTGCTTTTGCTTTCAAATCATATCCCAACAAGACTTTTTATTTTGAGGTTCATAAGAATTTTAGTATTCCCTAGGCATACTGAAAACAGTTAATCATCTAGGGGTGTAGCTCTGTGGTAGAGCACATGCTAAGACCCTGTATTCAACCCCAGCATCACGCGCACGCGCACACACACACACTCTCTCTCTCTCTCTCTCTCTCTCTGTCTCTCAAAAGAACAAAAACAAAAGAGAAAGAAAAGCCAGTTTATCTTTCTATATTTTACTGATGACTTTAATACCCAATTAAGTGTTGGTCTCCCATCTTTACTCTAAATCCTGACATTTCTGGATTTCATTGTTCTTGAGGATAACCATGCAAACATTCTAACCTCCCAGTTCATTTAATTCTCAATAATGACTTTCATCAGGCCTGGCATGGTGGCGCATTCATGCCTGTAATCCTAGTACTTGGGAGGCTGACACAGAAGGATCACAGGTTTCAAAGACAGCCTCAGGAAGTAGTGAGACCTCTTCAACCTAGCGAGACCCTGTTTCAAAAAATTAAAATAGGGCTAGGGTTGTAGATCGGAGGTAGAATGACCTTGAGTTGAATCCGCAGTACCACACGCGGGTGGATGGACAGACAGACAGACAGACAGACACACACACACGAAAAAGACCTTTGTCCTTCAAAAAGATCTCTTATGCCATATTTGAAAAAAATAACCCTTTGGCAAAGTTTATTAAGGTGTAATTTACAGAGTACATTTCTATGAGTTCTGACACAAACAGTTGGATTTCTAGCTCCTCAACAGAGAGGAACAGTTACATCATCCCTCAAAGTTCATTGTACACACTTTTGTTCTTTTATACACAAAAGAATTTCTTTTTAACATTTCTTCTACTGTAGATGTATTGATAATGAATTCTCTCAGTTTTTGTTTGTCTGAAATGTCTTTATTTTACCTTCTTTTTTTTTTTGCTGTACTGGGGATTGAACCCAGGGGTATTCTACCTCCGAGCTACGCCCCCGGCCCTATTTTTTATTCTTTATTTTGAAACCGGGTCTCACAAAGTTGCAGAGGCCTCACTAAGTAGCTGAGGCTGGCTGCGAACCCGGATCCTCCGGTCTCTGCCTCCCAAGTACTAGGATTACAAGTGTGCGCCACCATGCCCGGCTTTACCTTCATTTTTGAAAGATACTTTTGCTGGGCATAAAACACTGGGTTGAATTTGTTTCTGTTGATGATTTAAAAATGTCACTCTCTTGTCTTCTGGCTTGATAGTTTGGGATTTGACATGTGCTATAATTCTTATTTTTGTCCATGTGTATATAAATGGCCCTTTTTTTCTATGCCCCCTTTCAAGGTTTTGAGTATTTTGTTCAGTGTTTTCTGAGATTCTTGGATCTGCAGTTTGAGATCTTTCATTCTTTTATAGCATTTTCAGCTATTACCTTTTCAGTATTTTTTCTGTTCCATTCTTTTTTCCTTTGGGATTCCAATTACATTTATTAGACAATTTGAGTGTTTCATGGATCTTAGACACTTTTTTCCTTTCCCTCCTCTTCTCTTTTTAAAAAACACTCTTTGTATTTTAGTTTGGATACTTACTGACTTACTTGAAAATTCACTGATTCTTTCTTTGGCTATGTTGACCCTACTGAAGAACCCCTGGAAGAAATTTTTCATCCTGTTACCATGTTTTTATTTGTAAAAGTTTCATTTGACTTTCTCTTGGTTTCTATCTGTTGCCAATTGGTAGAAGGGAAGTGGGAGATTCAAACTCTATGCACAATTGCTGGCTTAAAGATGGAGGAAGCCTCATATCATATTTATATACTTGATGATTTCCATTCTGACTGGGTGCCGGGCGTGGTGGCGCACGCTTGTAATCCCAGTACTTTGGGAGGCGGAGACCGGAGGATCCAGGTTCGCGGCCAGCCTCAGCGTTCTCTCTCTCTCTCTCTCTCTCTCTCTCTCTCTCACTCTCTCTCTCTTTCTCCTTGGTGAGGTCCTCTGCAGCTTCATGAGACCCGGTTTAAAAATAAAGTGTAAAAAATAGGGCCGGGGGTGTAGCTCAGAGGTAGAATGCCCCTGGGTTCAATCCCTGGTACCGCAAAAAAAAAAAAAAAAGAAACTTCCATTCTGACTGGGGTGAGATTGAATCTCAGTATAGTTTTGATTTGCATTTTCCTGGTAGCTAAAGATGTTGAACATTTTTTCATATTATTGGTGGTCATTTTTACTGCTTTGAGAAGTGTCTGTTCAGTTCCTCTGCCCATTTATTGAATTTTTTTCCTTTGCTGAGTTTTTTGAGTTCTTTATATATTCTATATATTAATCCTTTGTGGGAAGAGTAGCTGGCAAAGATTTTATCCCATTTTATAGGTTCTCTCTTACTCTTGTTTCCTTTGTTGTACAGAGGCTTTTTATTTTGATGTCATCCCATTTATTGGTTCATGGTATTATTTCCTGAGCTGTGAATTGATAGGAAGTTATTGTCCATGCCTATATGTTGTAGTGTTGACCCTGTGTTCTCTTCTAGCACATGCAAAGTTTCTGGTCTTATATCTAGGTCTTTGATACATTTTGAATTGACTTTTATATAGGGTGAGGGGTAGGGATTTAATTTCATTCTTCTACACATGCAAATCCGGTTTCCCAGCACCATTTGTTAAAGAGGCTGTCTTTTCTCCAGTGTATCTTTGGCACCTTTGTCAAGGATCAGATGACTGTATCTGTGTGAGTTTGTTTCTGTCTTTTCCATTGGTCTATGTGTCTGTTTTTATGCCAGTACTATGCTGTTTTAGTTACTATAGCTCTGCAGTATAATTTGAAATCAGGTATTTTTATACCTCCAGCATTACTCTTGCTCAGGATTGCTTTGGCTATTCTGGGTTTTTGATGTTTTCATATAAATTTTAGGATTATTTTTCTAGTTCTGTGAAGAATGTTACTGGTTTTTTTGATGGGGCATTAATAATATAGATTGCTTTTGATAATCTTGGCATTCTAACAATATTAATTCTGCCTATCCATGGACATGTCACATCTTTCCATTTTATAGTCTTCTATTTCTGTTTTTCAGTGTTCTGTAATTTTCCTTGTAGAGATTTTCCACTTCCTTGGTTAGGTTTATTCCTAGGTAGTATATTTTTATTTTTGAAGCTGTTGTGAATGGAATTGTTTTCCCAATTTTTTTTCTCAGCAAGTTCATTATTGGTATATAGAAAAGCTGTTGACTTTTTTTTTTGTGGTACCGGGGATTGAACCCAGGGGCGTTCTACCTCCACGCTATACCCCCGGCCCTATTTTTTTTATACTTTATTTTGAAACCGGGTCTCATGAAGTTGTAGAGGGCCTCACTAGGTAGAGAGAGAGACACAGAGAGAGAGAGAGAGACAGAGAGAGAGCTGAGGCTGGCCACGAACCCGAATCCTCCAGTCTCCATCTCCCAAAGTACTGGGATTACAAGTGTGCGCCACCACGCCTGGCCAACTTTTTATATGTTGCTTTTCGTATCCTGTCACTTGGCTGAATTTATCAGATCTGGAAGTCTCTTGAGGAATCCTTTAGGATTTTCTACCTATAGGGTATCATCTGAAAATAGGGATACTTTAACTTCTCTTTGTGTTTTTCTCTTGCCTGGTTGTTGTAATATTGCAAGCAATATATTGAATAGAAGTAGAGAAAGTGGACATCCTTTTTTTGTGCCTGATCTTACAGAAATGCTTTCAGTTTTTTCTCATTCAGTGTGATGTTGGCTTTGGTTTTGTCATGTATTGTCTTTATTTTACTGAGGTAAGTTCTATCCCTAGTTTCTTTAGGATTTTTGTCATGAAAGTTGTCATGAAATTTTTGTATTTATCTGTTCAGATAATTACATGATTTTGTCCTTGATTCTATTCATGTAGTGTATTACACTTATTGATTTGCATATGTTGAACCATCCTTGCATCCCTGAAATGAAAACAACTTGATAATGGTGTATAATCTTTTAAATGTATTATTGAATTTAGTTTGCAAGTATTTTACTGAGGATTTTTACGTGTGTTCATCAAGAATATTGGTCTGTAATTTTCTTTTCTTGATGTGTCTTTACCTGGTATTAGAATCAGTGATATTGGTTTCATAGAATGAGTTTGGAAATGCTCTTTCTCTTTCTATTTCATGGAGTAACTTGAGGAGCATTGGTGTTTTGTTGTTGTTTTGATTTTTTTTTTTTTTTTTGGTATTTGAGATTGAATCCAGGGATGTTCTATCTCTGGGCTACACCCCCAACCCTATTTTATTTTTTATTTTGAAACAGGGTCTCACTAAATTGAGAAGGGCCTCACCAAATTGCTGAGGCTGGCTTCGAACCTGTGATCTTCCTGTCTTGGCCTCCTAAATACTGGGATTACAGGAGTGTGCCACCACGCCCGGCTTAGTGTTAGTTCTTCTTTAAAAATTTGTAAAATTCATTGAATTTTAGTGCATCTGTCTGGTCCTGCACTGTTCATTGTTGGGAGGCATTTTATTACTGCTTTGATCTCATTGCTTGTTGTTGGTCTGTTTACGTTTTCTATATTCTGTTGGTTCAATTTTTGTAGGTCTTAGTTGTCTAGAAATTTATCCACTTCTAGATTTTCCAATCTATTGGAGTAAAAGTTTTCAAAATAGTCCCTAATGATCCTCTGGATTCCAGTGGTTTCTATTGTAATATTTCCATCTTTTCCTCAGATTTTATTAATTTGGGTTTTCTCTTTTGGTTAGTTTGACTACAGGTTTGTCAGTCTTTATCTTAAAGAACCAGCTCTGTTTTATTTATCATTTGTATTTTTCATCCCTATTTCATTAATTTCAGCTCTGATATTTATCCTTTCTTAACTTCTACTTTTTTGTTATTGTTTTACTAAGACATTGATATGCATCATTATGTGATTTATTTGATACCTTTCTGATTTTTTTATGTATGTACTCATAGATGTATACTTCCCTCTTAGAACTGCTTTCTCTGTATCCCACAGATACAATTGTTCCTATTCTTTTTTATTCTAAGAGTATTGTATTTTCTCCCATGATTTCTTCAACAACCTACTTATTCAAAACTGTATTCTTCAATCACCACATATTTTTGTAGTTTCTGTAGTTCCTGGTTTCTGATTTCATTCCATTATGATTTGATAAGATACAGTGAATTATTTCAGGTTTTTATTTGCTAATACTTGCTTTGTGACCTAATATATGGTCAGTTCTGGAGAATGTTCCATGAACACCTGAAAAGAAAATGTTTTTAGCTGTGGTTGAATGAAATATTCTGTAGATTTCTTATTAAGTACATTTGATCTAAAGTATAGTTTAACTCTGTAATATCTTTGGTGATTTTTTTTGGGGGGGTCTGCCTGACTTACCTATTAATGAGAGTGGTGTATGGAAGCCACCCACTGTTACTCTATTGGGGCTTGTACCTTCACATTGATTACTCTTTTTTTTCTTTAATGAAATTGGGTGCACTGATGTTCAGGACATATTAACAACCGTATCAATTCTTGTTGGATTGTTCTCTTTACTAATCTGTAGTTATTTTCTTTGTCTTTTCTAATTTTGGCTTGAAGTTTGCTTTGTTGGATATGAGAATAGTGACTAGATTGTTTTCAGATTCCATTTGCCTGTAATATCATTTTCCATCCTTCACTTTCAGTCTGTGAATGTTGTTGCCAGTGAAGTGTCTTTCTTGCAGTTGGATTTTGTTTCTTAATCCAGTCTGACAGTTTATCTTAAATGTCAAATTAAGACCATTTACATTAAGTGTTGTTATATCGAGGTAGGTGTTGCTTCTTATCATTTTGCTTTATTTTTATTGTTTGATTTATTCCTAATTCTCATTTGCTTATGGATGAATTTAATGAGATTTATTTTTTCATTTGTACTTTTGGTTATTTTTTAGTATTCCTTTAAGTATCTTCTGCAGTGCTAGCTTAGTGTCACCAATTCAGTTAGTTTTTGATCTTGGGAGATTTTTATTTCTCTAATTCTGAAGGATAACTTTGCTGGATATAGTAATCTAGGTTGGTAGTTATTTTCAGGGTTTAGATTACATCATTCTGTGTGCCTCTGGATTTTAAAGTTTTTGCTGAGAAATCTGTTATTATGATGGGTTTGCCTTTGTATGTGCCTTTGCACTTTTCCCTTGTGGTTTTTAAAATCTTTTCTTTGTTCTGAAATTTTGGCCTTTCAACTATAATATGTCCTGGAGAACTTCTTTTCTGGTCATGTCTATTTAGAGTTCTAAATCTTCCAATACCTGCCTGTCCATCTCATTCCCAAGTTTAGGGAAATTTTCTGCTATTATTTCACCGAATCAGTTTTATAGTCCATTAGCTTTATCTTCTTTCTCAAAACCTATAAGATTATATTTGGTATCTGAATGTCCCATATATATTACTCATTCTGTTCATAGTTTTTTTTTTCTTTTCGCTTTACTGTCTGAATGTTCTAGTATGTCCACCTTGTCTTTGAGCCCTGATATTCTTTCTTCTGCTTAATCCATTGGTGACACTCTTCAATGAAATTTTTTTGACTTACTGAATTTTTCATTTTCAAGATTTCTGTTTGATTTTTTAGATTCTCTATTGAAATGCTCTTTCATATCCTGTATTGTATTCCTTTCTAATTTATTTTTAGCTCATTCAATCTATTGATCATTTGAACAATCAACTTTAAATTTTTTTGTGTGTGTTACCGGGGATTGAACCCAGGGGCGTTCTACCTCCGCGCTACACCCACGGCCCTATTTTTTATACTTTATTTTGAAACCGGGTCTCACGAAGTTGCGGAGGGCCTCACTAGGTAGAGAGAGAGAGAGAGAGAGAGAGAGAGAGAGAGACACAGGGATAGAGGGAGAGAGAGAGAGCTGAGGCTGGCTGCGAACCCGGATCCTCCGGTCTTGCCTCTCAAAGTACTGGGATTACAAGTGTGCGCCACCCACGCCCGGCTTAAAATTTTTTTGAAGTGTCTTATCAGACAGCAGAGGTCACACAAAAGAGGAATCTCCTTGGTCACTACTCAAGAGAGCAGTCTCCTTGGGTATTGTTAGCTGTCTTTGAACAGTTTATACAAAATGGATACATACTGATAGACCCTATGGATGAGGACCTGCAAGACTACTGACATACCCGAAATCACCTTTTGCTTATTGGACTGGGTTCATCCTAACATATCTCCTCCTGCCCACCCCTCATTAAGTCCCCTCTACAGAAGAGCCCTGTACTCCCCAAAGTGCATCTCACCTTTGGGGTGGCCCTCATTCTCCCTTGAATGTGTATTTCCTACTTTCCTAAATGTGTTTTTTTTTCCTGTGTGTGTTACTAGGGATTGAATCTCCCAGGGTGTTCTACCTCTGAACTACACCCCCATCTCTTTTTATTTTTTATTTTTTGAAACAGGGTATTACTAGATTGTTTAGAGTCTCACTAGATTGCTGAGGCTGGTCTTAAACCTACGATCCTCCTGTCTCAGCCTCCCAAGTACTAGGATTATAGGCATGCACTACCATGCCGGGCCACATAGAATTCTTTTACATCTGAAATCTCTAACTCTAGTATAATTCAGTTTACTCTACTACATTCCCTCACTGGTAAACTTGTTGAAATCTTTAGTCCTTGACACTGCCCATCCTTTTCTCATGTGCTTATTTAATAAATTCTGTTACTTTGGAAGAAGTAGAAGTAAAAGGAGAAGGAAATCTTTTTTTTTTTTTTTTTGCGGTACCGGGGATTGAACCCAGGGGCCTTCTACCTCCGAGCTACACCCCTGGCCCTATTTTTTATCCTTTATTTTGAAACCTGGTCTCACGAAGTTGTAGAGGGCCTTACTAAGTAGCTGAGGCTAGCCGCGAACCCGGATCCTCTGGTCTCTGCCTCCCAAGTACTGGGATTACAAGCCTGTGCCACCACGCCCGGCTGAGAAGGAAATCTTTGATGATGAAATATGTTATCTACCAAAAGTCTACAGTAAGCATATGTGATTTTGAAAATCAGTATTGGTTATGTGTCTGGGTTCTCACTATTACTAATTTTGTTCAGCATTAATTGGAGTCCGTATTCAGAATAGTAAAATTAAAAGAGAAAACATGACTTGAAAGAATAATTATAATTATGGTTTTCCCACAGGTATTTATGATGAAAAAAGTAAGAGAATTTGTAGATACAGAATTAAAATTGATAGAAGTTAACAAGTATTTTGGATATAAACCAGCACATCCATGTAAACAGCAACAAAAACAAGATTTTTTTAGTAACATGTTTCATTGTCATAAAAACTAGAAGGTAGGATAAAATGCCTTCAATTCATGTTACATCTTTATTAAGAAACTCATAGAATGCAGAGAATATTTTAAAAATCATAAAATAGTAATACTTAACATATTGTGATATTACCTTAGGAGTAGACAGAAATCAATGAAGAACCTAAAAACACATCCATAAAGAAAAAGTGGATACATTGGACTTAAAGGTATAAACCCTTGAGCTTGTAAAAAGAATCCATAGGCCTTGAATATTTGCAGATACACACATATCTGATAAGGGATTTTTATCCAAAAGAACTCTTACAACTCAGTAATAAAAAAGACAACACAATGAAAAAGTAGGCAAAAGATTTGATTATACATTTCATGAAAGAACATAGAAATTGCCAGTAAGCCTATGAGAAAGTATTCAATATCATTAGTCATTAGGGAAATGAGATAGCAAAGACGATATGTAAGGATATGGAGAAATTGTGCACAGGAATGTAAAATAGTGCAGCCACTTTGTAAAAGAGCCTGATAATTTTTCAAAATGTTTAACGTAGAATTAGCACATGACCCACTAGTTCTATTCCTATGTACCACCCAGTAGAAATGAAAATACATTCCTTACAAAGACTTGGATACAGATGTTTATAGCAACATTACTCAAAATAGTCAAAAAGTATAAATGTCTGAAACTTCCATTAACTGGAAAATTGATAAGCAAATGTGGTATATGCATCTGACGGAATGCTTTTCACCAATAAAAAGGATAAAGACATTATGCCTAGTAAAAGAAGACACAAGAGAACATGGATGATTCTATTTATGTGTAATATTCTGAAAAGGCAAATCTATAGAGACAGAAAGTGAATGAATTTTATGGTAGTACAATTTACCTCAAAAAAGTTTTTACAAAAAATACATACCCACATACATTTGGGGACTTTATAGGTAATAAAGGTGGCCTGTTAATCAATTGAAATTGAATGGTGCTTGGGATAGAGTTGATTTTCTTTATTATACTGTTCATTAAAAATGCATTCTGATGAATTAAAGAACTACATGTGAAAACCAGATGCACACACAAAATGATTGTCTTTCACTTTCAAAAATGTGTGTTATGTAAGAAAAAATATACAAACCATAAAATAAGTTACAAAAGAATGTTTGACTACAGCACATTTAAACAAAATGTACGAGAGAACAAAATGAAAAGTGAAGCCATCATTGAAGAATGTTTACAGTTTATGACATTTATAATTATTGCCCAGAATACATAACAACTATGGCTGAATTTTAAAAGGTTAAAATACAAGTTGAAAACTGGCTAAAGGGGAAATCTGAAAATGCAGTATTTTAAAATATGCTTAACCTCAGTAATTAAAGAACTGCAGGTTAAAATGAAAAATTTTATATTGATGTGTTAAACCAAATATATTATACTTCTGGTGGTCATTTGGGGAAAACAACTATCGCTGATAGGATTTTAAGTTAGTTTAACCATATGATTCAATATCTAGTTAAATTGAAAACCATTCATACCACAAGGCCATATAATTACATTTGTAATAGATTTCTACCCAGAAGAAACTAACACTTGGACAGCAGAAGACATTTATGAAGATTTTCATAAATGAAAACACTTTGTGGCCCTCTAAGAGGTGTGTATTCTAAGTCAGTCAAAGAACCTCATGCCATGAAGTTATTTTGAAGCATGTACTATTAGTTTCCTTTTGCTGTTGCCACAAATTTCACAAATTCAGTAGCTTAACACAAAACAAATTGATCATCTTACATTTCTGAAGGTCAAAAGTCTGCAATGGGTCTCACTGGGCTAAAATCAAGCTGTAGGCAGGAACAAGATTGTTTTCCTTTCTGAAGGATATAGGCCATAATTAATTTTCTTGCTTTTTTTTTTTTTTGCGGTACCAGGGATTGAACCCAGGGATGTTTTACATCCAAGCTACACCCCCGGCCCTATTTTTTATACTTTATTTTGAAACCGGGTCTCACAAAGTTGCGGAGGGCCTCACTAAGTAGCTGAGGCTGGCTGCGAACTCGGATCCTCCAGTCTCAGCCTACCATATACTGGGATTACAAGTGTGCGCCACCACACCCAGCCTAATTTTCTTGCTTTTGCCAGCTTTGAGAGTCTTACAACGCCATCTCTCTCTAATTCGTTTGCCTCCCTCTTCCCAATGTAAGGACCCTTGTGGTTATACGGGGTCCCCTAGGATAAACTTATTTTATTATTTATTTTTTGCAGTACTGGGGATTAAACCCAGGGACATTCTACCTCCGAGCTACACCCCCAGCCCTATTTTTTAATTCTTTATTTTGAAGCAGGGTCTCACTAAGTAGCGGAAGACCTCACTAAGTAGCTGAGGCTGGCTGCGAACCCAGATCCTCCGGTCTCAGCCTCCCAAGTAATGGGATTATAAGCGTGCGCCACCATGCCCGGCTGATAATCTTATTTTATTTTATCTTATTTATTTATTTATTTATTTTGCGGTACCGGGGATTGAACCCAGGCGCGTTTTACCTCCGAGCTACGCCCCCAGCCCTATTTTTTTTTATACTTTATTTTGAAACCCCATCTCACAAAGTTGCAGAGGGCCTCACTAAGTAGCTGAGGCTGGCCGCGAACCCGGATCCTCAGGTCTCAGCCTCCCAAGTACTGGGATTACAAGCGTGCGCCACCACGCCCGGCTGATAATCTTATTTTGAAGCCAGTTTATTAACTAGCTTAATGTCATCTTCAACCTTAATTCCTCCTTCCATGTAACATAAGTTATTCATGGGTACTGGATGTTGAAATTCTGTGGTGGAGGGCACATCTTTTGTATGCCTTAGGGAATCTAATATTTTTTGAAGGCAAAAGTTAATAAATACTGAATTTATTGCACAAAGAAACAAGTCAAGACCAGTTCAAACCATGAGACATATACTTATATAATACAAATACCTGGAATGATCAGATAATGATTTAAATTTTTTACTACTAATTTTTAAAGTATTTTATTCTATCTCTTAATGAAATAAACACTAAATTTAGAATGGAGATCTATTAAAAAGGTATTAAATATTGAAAAAGAACAGAATAAACTTGTATAAGTAAAATTATTGAAATTAATAGATCAGAGGATGGACTTCCTCTGACCATGAAGTAGTAGCGGGGTTGGAAACTGGACCATAATATTTTCAGAAGTTTTTAGATGCTGGGAAACAGGGCACACAGGACTGTGGCCCCTGAGAACTGAGAAAAAGGAAATTAATGATACAGACCCTGTGATCACTTCCATTTTTTTTAAACAATATACAAACTTTAGCACAGGCAGGGCAGATGTAAAGTGAGCCCAGTGATCTCACTGACTTGAGAAGATAGAGAATCAGCATTCAGAGTGCTGTGGGTGGCTGGGGTTTATATGGCCATAATACCAGAAAGGAGAGAGCTATACAGAGGAGGAGCTCAAGAAACCAGCGCAAGGTGCCTGTGAATCTGGCTGAAAATCACTCCACATGTTCTGAAAAGTAACACCTTTAGGATTACACAGTTTCTGGGAGCTGTAATGAAGACAATATCCAGGACTTATACAGGGCAGAGAACCATTCATTTTCCCACCAACCAAAAGAGCATACATCCAATACAGAGAGATACTCAATGGAGATCCAAAAAAGCTAACCTTAGTAATGGAAAGACTTTTCTACTTCTGCTTTAAAACCCTTTTTAAAATAAAATTTAAAAAAAGTTAAAGGGGAGAAAAATGTTAACTACCCTGATTTGACCATTACATACTGGATGCATGTATTGAATCATGATACTGTGTCTTGTAGATTTATACAATAAATTTTTTATAAAATTAAGCTGGGTGTGGTGGCATATGCCTGTAATCCCAGTCAGTACTTGGGAGGCTGAGAAAGGAGGATTGCAGGTTCAAGACCAGCCTCACAACTTGGTGAGACTCTCAGCAACCTAGTGAGACCCTGTTTCCAAACAAAAAATGAAAAGTGCTGGCTGGGGGTGTGGCTCGGAGGTAGAATGCCTCTGGGTTCAATCTCCAGCACCACTAAATAAATAAATAAATAAATCTTTTAAAACCCTGTTTGAAAGCCTTAAAGTGATTTGCATGTAACGTAACTTTTTTAGTACAAGTCTGATGTCAACTCTTTAAAGAGAAAAAGAAAAAAGCAGCACTCACAACATAAAATTTACAATGTCTAGCATCCAAACAAATAGCTAAATATGTAAAAAAGCAAGAGAATGTAATTCATACTTAAATAAGTTATAGAAGCAGAAACAATTAATAGATGATAGAATTAGTATAGAAGGATGTTAAAACTGCTGTTAAAAATGCTTAGTATGCACAGACTAAAATTATAGCACAGACATAATGAAGAGGGAAATGGAGAATGTAAAATAGAAACAGATGGTTCAGCAGAGGTGCCAAATCAAATAGATTTCAATACAGAAGAAAAAGAACATCAATCCTATCACACCATGCACACAAAAAAAAGAAAAAGAAAATTCAATATGAGCCATAGACATAAATGTAAAACTTAAATCTCTGTAACTTTTAACAGAAAAAAAAATCTTTGCAACTTTGGCATTGAGAAAGGATTCTTAGAGCATCCTTGTAGAGCATTCCCTTTTCACCATAAAGGGAAAAAGAAGTAAGTAGATCTTCATAAAAATTAACCCATTTGTTCTCTGGAGGATACCATTAAGAAAACAAAAGGCAAGTAAATACTTTATTGCTAAAAATGTTAATGACCATCTAAGCCTTAAGCAAGTCATAATCTTATTGCCAGTGGGGCATCTTGCTTCCATTTGTATGACTGCTGACTGATCAGGGTGATGGTTTCTGAAGGTTGAGGTGGCTGTGACAATTTCTTAAAATAAGACAACAATGAGGTTTGCAGTATTGATGACTCTTCCTTTCATGAAGGGTTTTTCTATAACACATGATGCTGTTTTTTTTTTTTTTTTGCGGTACTGGGGATTGAACGCAGGGGAAACCGGGTCTCACGAAGTTGCGGAGGGCCTCACTAGGTAGAGAGAGAGAGAGAGAGAGAGAGAGAGAGAGAGAGAACGCTGGCGTGCGCACACGCATGTGCGAGCTGAGGCTGGCCTCGAACCCGGATCCTCCGGTCTCCGCCTCCCAAAGTACTGGGATTACAAGCGTGCGCCACCACGCCCGGCATGATGCTGTTTGACAACATTTTACCCACCCTAGAACTTCTTTCAGAATTGGAGTCAATACTCTGAAACCTTGTCACTGCTTTATAAACTAAGTTTATGTAATATTCTAAATTTTTTTATTGTTATTTAAACAAAAATGCTTGTTCTATTTATCTTACTGCTCCTACCACATCTATAGTTCCTTCCCTCACTGAAGTCTGTAATGCCTCAGATCATCCATGTGGCCTGGAATCAACTTCTTTCAAACTCCTGTTAATATTGATACTTTGACTTCCTTCCACAAATCACAGATGTTCTTAGTGACATGTAGAATGATGAAACTTCTCCATGAAGTTTACAATTTACTTTGCCCAGATCCATCAGAGGAATCTCTGTCTATGGCAGAAATAACCTTATGACATACATTTCTTAAACAGTAAGACTTAGAAGTCAGAAATATTTTGTGATCCATGGGCTGGAGAATCGATGTTGTGTTAGCAGGCATGAAAACAATATTAATCTCGTTGTACATCTCCATCCGAACGCTTGGTTGACTAGGGGTATTGTTAATGAGCAGTTATCTTAGTCAGCATTCTCACAGCTGTAATCTGAAAGATCTGACCACACAACTTAAAGGAAGGGAGATTTATTTGCTCACGGTTTCCTTGGGGTATTTTGGGTTCAGTCCATGTGAGGTGTGTGTGTGGGAGGAGGTCCATGGATCTCAGGGCTTGGTGGTGGCTGGAAGCAGAGAGTGGGAGAGCCCAAGGCTTCACTCTCACATCATGGAGGCTAGAAGCAAGAAAGAGAGCAAGAGGAGAAAGAACCATGCATAATCCCCAAAGACTCACCTTCTCCAGCCACACCCTACCAGCCCAGATAAATGATTTATCCACTGCTGAGATTACAACTAAGCCTCACTTCCAACATTGCTACCGGTTTCCATGAGGGATTGGGGGACATTCTATTTGTAAACCTGTAAAGCAGTGCTATTTTAAAAGGAATCTTTTTTTCTTCTTCTGAGCAGTAGTAGGTTTGAAATGTTTTCTTAAAATACTCAGTCACCCATGTCTTAAACAGATAAGCTATCATCCAGGCTTTGTTGTTCCATTCACAGGGCACAGGTAGAGTATATTTAGTATAATTCTTAAGGGCCTTGGGATTTTGGGAATGATAAATAAGCATTGGCTTCAGTTTAAAATATCAGCTACATTAGCTCCTACCTACCAAGGGAGTCACTCTGTTGTTTGAGTCTTTGAAGCTAGGCATTGACTTCTAGCTATGCAGGGCCTAGGTTGTCTTCTTCCAGAAGAACACTGTTTAATGTGCACCTTGAATTTGTTCTGTAGTGTAGATACCTTCATCAGTTATCTTCACTAGGTCTTCTGGATAACTTGCTGTAGCTTCTACATTAGCCCTGTTGCTTTACCTTGCATTTTTATGTTATGGAGATGGACTTTTTTCCTTAAAGCTCACAAATTTTATTCTGTGCACAGAGGCCATTGTAGGGTTATTAATTTGCTTAATTTCAGTATTATTATGTCTCAGGGATAGCAAGACCCATGCAAAGAAAAAGAATAAAGGGGTCAGGAGCAGTTGGTCAGTGGAACAGACAGAAAACAAAAACCATTTATTCATTATGGTTTTTGGTGACCCCAGACAATTAAGTTCTAGCATCAAAGATCACTAATCAGAGGTCACTGTAACATAGAATAATGGTGAAAAAATTTGAACTATTGCGAGAATTACCAAAATGTGACACAGAGAGACAAATTGAGCACTGGCTGTTGGAAAAATGATGCCAATAAATTTACTCAACACAAGATTGTGTCAACAAACCTTCAGTTTGTAAAACTCACTGTCTGCAAAAGGCAATTAAGTGAGCCACATTAAAACAAGGTATGATTCTATTTCAGACAAAAGAATTGTTTTCAGAATATATTCTAAACCAAAACAAGAAAACCTTACAATGCAATAAGATGTTAAACAACCAAATTTTTAAAAGATTTCAATAGAGATATATGAATATCAGTAAGCATGTGAAAAGATATTGAATAAGACAATGACATTTTTCATCATTAGAATTTTTCTAAGAAAGAAAAGCAGAAAAAAGAAAAACAAAGAAAAAACAAAGCAAAAAACCAGACATTTGACTATACCAATTGGTGGCAGAGATGTGACTTAGAGTAACTTTCATATATGGATGGCAGATGGTAGCAATGTAAAATAACTTTTGAAAACAGTTTGGCTTTTTAAAAAGCCAAACATAAACTTACATGTAACCCTGATGTTTCACATAAGAAAAATGAAAACCTGTCTACCAACTTCTGAATAAATACTTGTAGTATATCCATACAATGTAATATAGCGGGGAATAACAAACTAATGGTACCTGGAAATAAATAGATAAATTTCAGAATCATTCCACTGAGTGAAGAGGACCAGGCCAAAAAGCTGCCCCCCCTAAAAATAAGTTCTGTAAGGTTCTATTATGATGAAATTCTAGAAAATGCAAATTAATTTGCTATAGTTACAAAAGCATGTGAGTATTTGCCTAGGGTTGTGGTGGAGTAGATGGGTGAGGGTGTTGGAAATGTTATTACCTTGTTTGTGGCAGCAGTTCTATGAGTGTATGTGTATTTCAAAACTCTGAAAATTGTAAGCCTTATTTTTATTTATTTTTAATTGGTGCCTTATAATTACAATAGTGGGATTTGTTGTTACATATTTGTAAGTGCACATAACGTAATTTGGTCAATTTCTTACCCTAGTGCTTCCCCTTTCCTTCTTCTCCCATCCCCTGATCACTTTCTTCTACTGGTTTCTATTTCCATGAGACCTCCTCCCACTCCCTTTCTTTTTTTCTCTCTAGCTTCCACATAGGGGAGAAAGTATACAACACTTGACTTTCTGAGTCTGGCTTATTTCACTTAATATAATGCTGTCAGGTTCCATCCATTTTCCTGCAAATGACATAATTTCATTCTTTATAACTGAGGAAAACTCCGTAGTGCATACTTACCACATTTTCTTTATCTATTCATATCTTGATGGACAGCTAGGTTGGTTCCATAATTTGGTAATTGTGAACTGTGCTGTGATAATTGTGGGTATGCATGTGTATCTTTTTTTTTTTTGTAGTACTGGGGATTGAACCCAGGGGCATTCTACCTCTGGGCTACACCCCCAGCCTGTTTGTTTGTTTGTTTGTTTTGTAAACACGGTCTTACTAAGTTGTGGAGGGCCTCACTAAGTTGCCCAGACTGGCCATGAACCTGCAATCCTCCTTTCTCAGCCTCCCAAGTACTGGGATTACAGGTGTGCGCCACTGCAACCGGCCATGTATTTCTAAAGTATGCTGACTTTAATTTTTTTGGACAATACTGAGGAGTGCATTAGCTGTGTCATATGGTAGCTCCATTCTTAGGTATTTGAGGAACTTCCATACTGATTTTCATATTGGTTGTACTACTCTACAATACCAATAACAGTGTATAAGTGTCTCCTTACCCCCATCCTTGCTATTTTTATTTCATCCTTGCTATGATTTATTATCATTTGTATTCATTATGACTGCCAGTCTAATGAGTTAGATGAAATCTCAGTGTAGTCCTCATTTTCATCTTCCTGATTGCTAAAAATGTTGAACAGTTTTTCATGTATTTGTTGGCCATTTGTGTATCTTTTGAGGAATGTATATTTAGTTCATTTGCCCATTTATCGATTGGGTTGTGTGTGTGTGTGTGTGTGACATTTTTGTAGTTCTTTATATATTTGAGATAGTAATCCTCTGTCAGAAGAGTAGCTGGCAAAGATTTTCTCTCATTCTGTTGGCTCTCTCTTCTGCTCTTGTTTCCTTTGCTATGAAGAAGCTCTTTAATTTGATACCACCTCATTTATTCTTGGTATTGTTTCCTGAGCTTTTAGGAGTCCTATTGAGAAAGTTGTTGCTCAAGCCTATATGTTGGATTGTTGACCTTATGTTTCCTTCTAGCAGTTGGAAAGTTTCTGGTCTAATTCCTAGGGCTTTAATCCATTTTAGTCTAGTTTTCCTAGCACCATTAAAAAGGTTGTCTTTTCTTCAGTGTACATTTTTTGGCATCTTTGTCTATTCCATTTTGTTATCTTCCTGTCTATTCCATTGGCCTATGTGCCTGTTTTTATGCCAGTACCATGCTGTTTTTGTTACTATAGCTGTGCAATATAACTTGAAATCAGGTATTTTGATACCTCTAGCATTGTTCTTTCTCAGGATTGATTCGGCTATTCTGGGTCTTTTGTGCTTTCACATAAATCTTAGGATTGTTTTTATAGTTCTGTGAAAAATGTCACTGGCATTTTGATAGGGGATTGCGTTGAATCTGTAGGTTCCTTTTGATAATCCAGCCATTTTATCAATATTAATTCTGCCTATCCATTAACATGGGACATCTTTCCATCTTTTAGTATCTTCTATTTCTTTTTTCAGTGTTCTGTAATTTTCCTTGTAGAGATCTTTTACTTCCTTGATTAGGTTTATTCTTAGGGCTTTTTTTTTAAGCTGTTGTAAGTGGAATTGTTTTCCTGATTTCTTTTTTTCAGCAGATTCATTATTGTATAGGAACAGTATAGATTTTTGTATGTTGATTTTTTGTGTGTGTGTGATGCTACTTTGCTGAATTTATTATCTCTAGAAGTCTTCATATGTCATCTGTAAACTTGATGTCTTCCTTTCCTATTTGTATCTTTGTTTCCTTCTCTTGCCTGATTGCTCTGGCCAAGATTTTAAGTACTATAGTGAGTAGGATTGGTGAGAGTGGACATCCTTGTCTTGTTCCTATTTTTAGAGGAAATACTTTGAGTTTTTTCCTTTATGTATGATGTTGACTTTGGGTTAGTCAGCCTTTATTTATTTATTTATTTATTTTGCAGTACCGGGGATTGAACGCAGGGGTGTTCTACCTCCGCGCAACGCCCCCGGCCCTATTTTTTATACTTTATTTTGAAACCGGGTCTCACGAAGTTGCAGAGGGCCTCACTAAGGAGAGAGAGAGAGAGAGAGAGAGACAGAGACAGAGAGAGAGAGAGCGCTAGAGAGCTGAGGCTGGCCACAGGATCCTCCGGTCTCCGCCTCCCAAAGTACCACCAAGCCCGGCTTAGTCAGCCTTTATGATGCTTATGATGCTGAGGTAAATTCCTTCTGTCTTTAATTTCTTCAGTGTTTTTATCATGAATGGTTGCTAAAGTCTGTCAAAGGCTTTTTTCTGCATCCAGTGAGATGATTATGTGACATTTGTCTTTAATTCTATTTATATGGTGAACTACATTTATTGATTTGTATATGTTGGACCATCCTTGCATCCCTGGAATGAAACCAAATTGATTATGACATATAATCTTAATGTGTTATTGAATTAATTTAATTTTTTAATATTTTATTAAGGATTTTTTTAAAAACTGGGATTGAACCCAGGGGTGTTACTTCTGAGCTGCACCCCCAGCCCTATCTTATTTTATTTTATTTTGAAACAGGGTCTCACTCAGTTGCTGAGGCAAGCCTTGAGCCTGCAGTCCTCCTGTCTCAGCCTTCCAAGTACTGGGGCTTATGGGTAGGCACCACCACACCCAGCTAAGGATTTTCAAAGGTATGCTGATCAGGGATATAGGTTCCTTGATGTGTCCATATCTGGTATTGTTATCAGGGTGATACTGGCTTCATAGGATGAATTTGGAAGTGTTCCAGCCTCTCTCTTTCATGAAATAATTTGAGGAGCATTGGCATTAGTTCTTAAAAGGTCTGAAGAATTCAGCTGAGAATGTTTTTGGTCCTGGGGTTTTCTTTGTTGGAAGGCTTTTTATTACTGCTTTATCTCACTTTTTTCTATATCCTGTTGGTCCAATTTTGGTAGGTTGTGTCTAGAAATTTATCCATAACTTCTAGATTTTTCAATTTATTGGAGTATAAGTTTTCAAAATAATCCCTCATGATCCTCTCAGTTTCTGTGATGTCTGTACTGATATCTCCTTTTTTATCTCTAGTTTTATTCATTTAGGTCATCTCTCTTTTCATTAGTTTGGTTAAGGGTTTGTCAGTTTTGTTTATCTTTTCGAAGAACCAACTTTGTAAATTATGAACAGAGGAACAAGGATTAGGGGGGGAACTATAGACTTGTCCGCAGCTCTCCAAACCATTAGAACATGGAAGCACATCTTTAATGCACTGGGATTAAAAAAATGTCAACCTAGAATTTTATACCCAATAAATTGTTTTTCTTAAAGTGAGGACAGATGTTTTTTCTCTAGAAAAGCAATAGTTGAAATAATTTACTGATTACAAATTTGCAGTACAGGAAATTTTTTTTTGTGGTACCAGGGATTGAACCCAGGGGCATTGTACCTCCGAGCTTCACCCCCAGCCCTATTTCTTATTATTTATTTTGAAACAGGGTGTGACTAAGTTGTGGAGAGCCTCACTAAGTAGCTGAGGCTGGCCACGAACCCGTATCCTCCGGTCTCAGCCTCCCAAGTACTGGGATTACAAGCGTGCGCCGCCACGCCTGGCTCTGCAGTACAGGAAATATTGAAGGCAATTTTTAGGGTATCAAATCTACACAAGGGACGCCAGGCGTGGTGGCGCACGCTTGTAATCCCAGTACTTGGGAGGCTGAGACTGGAGGAT